>ML288271.1:20502-30523 GCA_005239495.1 Nicotiana undulata
ATCTCCATTGGCATGCTCTGGGTATTCCCTTGTTTTCAGGAATCGTTTTATGTCATGATACCATGGTTCACCATCTGGTTCTGTCTCAATACTGTTGCAGTAACCGTGTTGATTTCGAACTTGGATTTCCAATGGATCAATATGAGTGTTGCCTGGATAAGGGAGCATCGAGGCTAAAGTAGCCAAGGCATCGGCTAGCTCGTTATGAAACCTGGGAATGTACCTAAACTCGATGGATTTGAATCTTTTGCTCAAGTCTTGTACACATTGCTTGTATGGAATAAGCTTGATGTCTCGAGTCTCCCACTCGCCATGGGCTTGCCGGATAAGCAAGTCTGAATCTCCCATAACCAAAAACTCATGCACATCCAAATCGAGGGCCATTTTTAGACCCATGATACAAGCTTCGTATTCTGCCATATTATTGGTACAGAAGAATCGAAGTCGGGTCGTTGTAGGGTAATGTTGTCCAATAGGTGAGATAAGGATTGCCCCGATCCCAACTCCTTTGATATTGACAACCCCGTGAAAATACATTTTCCATACGTGGTTGTCATCCAGAGCTACTTCCTCTATTGAGTTGACCTCTTCGTCTGGGAAGTATGTGCTAAGTGGCTTGTACTCATCATCAACTGGCTTCTCTGCAAAATGATCTTCCAAAACCTGTGCTTTCATCGCGGTGCGAGTGACATAGACGATGTCGAACTCTGTGAGCAAAATTTGCCATTTCGCGAGCCTGCCAGTGGGCATTGGCTTTTGGAAGATGTACTTCAAAGGATCCATTCTGGATATGAGGTAAGTAGTGTAGGAAAATAGATAATGCCTCAGCTTCTGAGCGACCCAAGTCAAGGCACAACATGTCCTGTCTAAAAGGGTGTACTTAACCTCATAATTGGTGAACTTCTTGCTCAAATAATAGATTGCTTGTTCCTTTTTGCATGTTGAGTCATGTTGCCCTAGAACACATCCAAATGAATTATCCATCACCGATAGATATAAAAACAACGGCTTACCAGGTTCAGTTGGGATCAGTACAGGGGGTTTCAACAGATAATCTTTGATCCTGTCAAAAGCTCTTTGGCAATCGTCCGTCCACTTGATGGCAGCATCCTTTTTCAGCAACTTAAAGATGGGCTCGCACATGGTTGTGAGCTGAGCAATGAACCTACTGATGTAGTTCAGCCTCCCGAGCAAACTCATAACTTGCTTTTTGTTCTTCGGGGGTGGCAGATCACGAATGGACTTTATCTTAGATGGATCCAATTCGATGCCTCTCCGGTTGAATATAAAACCAAGGAGTTTCCCAGATGGAACCCCAAATGCTAAGCTTAAGGTCATACCTTCGAAGCCGTTCGAAGAACTTTTTTAAATCACACACATGATCATCTTGTGTCTTTGACTTTATGATGACATCATCGACATATACTTCAATCTCTTTGTTCATCATGTCGTGAAAAATGGTGGCCATGGCCCTCATGTAAGTTGCCCCTGCATTCTTCAAACTGATTGGCATGACCTTGTAACAATAAGTACCCCATGGAGTGGTGAACGCGGTCTTTTCTGCATCATCCTCATCCATTAGAATCTAGTGGTACCCAGCATAGCAATCCACGAACAATTGTATCTCATGCTTTGCGCAATTATCTACAAGAATGTGGATGTTTGGCAACGAAAAATTATCCTTTGGACTTGCTTTGTTCAGGTCTCGGTAGTCAACACAGACTCTAGTTTTTCCATCCTTATTTGGCACAGGAACAACATTCGCCACCCAGGTGGTGTATCGGACAGCTCTGACCACATTGGCGCTCAACTGCTTCATTATTTCCTCTTTGATTTTGTCACTCACATCCGTTTTAAATTTTCGTTGCTTTTGTTGGACTGGTGGAAAATCAGGATACGTGGGAAGCTTATAAACCACTAGATCAGCACTTTAACCCGGCATATCATTATAAGACCAAGCAAACATGTCTCGGTATTCAAATAAAAGTTGAATCAAGGCATCTCTTTTTTTTTTGTTCAGTGTGAATGCTTATATTTGTTTCTCTAACATCTCCATGACTTCCAATATTAACGGACTCAGTTTCATTGAGGTTAGGCTTAGGCTTGTTTTCAAATTGTTCCAACTCTCTTTTTATTTCTTCAGCAGCCTCATCTTCATCATATTCAACCTCTTGATGCATTATTTCGAAATTAGACAGCTTTTTAAGATCTGGGCATGAATTCCGCATGTATGTCATGTTATTAGAGCCGGAATTAACAAAACTGAAATGGAAACAAAAAATGACCGAAATTAGGAAAAAAAAAGATACAAAGCTTAATACGAAACTGAACTGCATTTCATTGAATTCGAAAGGATAGAAGGGTTAACATCAAAACAAAACAATCATACTGAGATGTTTGGATTACAACCCTGAAAGTAACCCAAAGTACAAAAAGGAAACTGCAAAAGCAAACTACAAAGACTCCTTCCTTGTGGGGAGAGGAGTTTCTTCCCAATTGTTGAGCATGGTGTCTGGGCCAATTAGTTGCATATCGGCACGACTAGTTCCTTCACCGTCCTGGATCATATTCACTTCAGAAAACATCTGGGCGAGGCCGTGGCAAATTTCATCAATGTTTGCCTGCGCCGAGGAACTTTGACCTTCTTGGAGTTGTGGCTTGACAAAATTATAGAAAATGTGAGGGATAGGTTGTTGCAGGACCCATCCATGATTTTTGCGGTGCTTGGCTTTGTCTTCGTCTTCTTGTGTTGGCCTGAAGCCTAAACCAAAAGTACCCTGGATACTGAACGGAGAAATGGGCTCCGAAATTCCTTGCAACGACGCCCCCAAGCCTTTTCCTGGCTCATAACCTTGTCCCGCATAAGTGCAGCCACCATTACAGATGTGGCGGAAAGACGAGGATATAGAATGGGCTTTCCTTACTCAACATGGTCCACAGAAACCACTTCAAAAGCTTGAGAGACAATGGACTCACACCCTTACTTGGCCTCAATACAGGGGATTAACGGGTCTTTATAAATGGACGACTCGTCTTCCCCGTGAACATCAATTTCTTGCCTGTCATGTTCAAACTTGAGCATCTGATGCAAGGTGGATGGCACAGCTCGGGCTGTGTGGATCCATGGCCTTCCAAGAAGAAATTTATAAGAAGTGTCCATGTCCACTACCTGGAAGAAAATTTCAAAGTCAACCGGCCCAATCGTCATGGTGAGGTTGATCTCCCCAATGGTATCTCTCGCTGATCCATCAAAAGCCCGGATGCGGACGTTGCTGGGTCGGATTCTGTCTGTATTGATCTTCATTCTTTGCAAGGTGGAGAGAGGGCACACATCTACGCTCGAGTCTCCATCAACCATGACTCACTTTACGTAGTGCCCCTCACATTTAACAGTCAAGTGTAAAGCACTGTTGTGCCCGGCTCCTTCTTCAGGGAGTTCATCATCAGTAAAGGTGATTCTGTTCACCTAAAAAAATCTGTTGTCCATCTTCTCTAACTGATTCACTGTGGTCTTTTCTGAGACATGTGCCTCGTTTAGGATCTTGATTAGCACACAAGCATGCTCTTTTGAATGCATGACAGAGATAGTGGAGAAATTTGGGCAGGAGTCTTTCTCAGCTGGTCAATGATTGAGTAATCCTGAACTTTCATCTTTTTCAAAAACTCTTCCGCCTCTTCATCAGTGACTGGTTTGTTTGTTGGCAATTGGCCTTCTCTGATTTGCTTGGCCTTCCTCAACTCTTCCAGAGAGTAACACCTCCCTGATAGAGTCAAACCTCCAGTTTCCCCCACATCTTCTATGATTTCCTTGCCTTTGTAAGTCATCACAGTTTTGTTGTAGTTCCAAGGAATGGTCTTCGTGTTTGTCACAGGGGGTTGTACGGCAGGTTTGATTATGACTGGCTCGATGATACCCTTCGCACCGCCCTGGTATTTCCTTGTGATGGGGTGGCCTCCAAGGACATATAACCTTGGGCTTGGAACATTGGAGCGGACTTCCAACCTTGATATTTTTGGAACAGATAAAGTTGCCTTCCCTGAGCTCTGGGCGCCTTTTACAATCAATGGCACATCTCGGATTGGACTTACTTTAAGACCTGTTCCTTCTGGAATTGCTCCTGTTGTTATTTCTACTCGGCTAACCGGCTTGTATTATTGATCTCGGCCAATCATTCCCACAAAGTGAACATCATTATATGCTGGCAAGGGGTTGTTGGTCACATTAGGAGGGTCCTCGTCATTTGTCACCACAATCACTTTTTCAGCAATTAGTCTTTCTACGGCTCTCTTCAGAGTCCAACAGCCATCAGCTCTATGCCCCGGGGCCCCTGAATGATATTCACATCTGGCATTTGCTTGAAATCCATGTGAATCAGGATGCATATGGTGGGGAGCGATGGGTCCAATCACTCCTATTTCCTTCAGCTTCTGGAATAAACTAGAGTATGATTCAGCCAATGTGGTGAATTTTTCTGCCGGCCTCTGCTCTCGACCATAATCCTGCCTGGGACGAGCATTGTAGGGTGCCCAAAAATTTTGCTGTTGAGGTCGGGGGATCCTTGGAGCTGGTGCCCGTACTTGCTGATTGGGAGGCCGAGCATAGGATTTAGCATTGAACACTGTATATTGTTTAGGCCCACAGAGTATTGAGGAATTGGCGGAGGATAATAATGTTGAGGGTAGCTGGATTGCCCCTGCTGAACTTGCACATAAGGGTGAGGTGCCCCCATTTGAACTTCCATGGATCCTGAAGTCATCATGGATGCTTCATCTCTCTTCTTTTTATTTGCGAAACTTCCCGACCCATTTTGGATAGCTTGGGTAGTAGCCTTGAGAGCAGCTTGGCTTACAACTCTGCCAGTCTTGAGACCATTTTCGACCATCTCTCCTATTTTGATTGCTTCTGCAAAAGGTCTACCCATCGCGGACATCATGTTCTGAAAATAATCAGGTTCTTGCGCCTCGAGAAAAACAGTGATCAACTCATGGTTATCCATGGGTGGCTTGACCCTAGCCGCTTTCTCCCTCCACTTGATTGCATACTCCCTAAAGCTTTCAGTTGGCTTTTTCTTCATATTGGACAGGGAATTGCGATCTGGCGCAATATCTATGTTGTACTGGAATTGTTTGACGAAGGCCTGGGCCATGTCATCCCAGACATGCCAGTGAGAGATATCTTGGTCAATGAACCATTCGGAAGCTACCCCCACAAGACTTTCTCCAAAATAAGCCATCAACAATTCTTCCTTTCCACCTGCACCCCTCAGCTGGTTGCAGTACCTTTTCAAGTGGGCGATAGGGTCGCCGTGACCATCATACTTCTTAAATTTTGGGTCTTGAACCCTGGTGGCAAATGGATATGAGTGAACATGCATAAATCACTGAAAGATACACTTTTGAGACCACCTATTCCTTGTATGTTCTGTTCAAGACTTTTCATTTTCCTGACCATCTCACCTGGCTCAACTGTCTTGGCAGGCTTTTCATTTTCCACTAGTGACTCGTATTGAGGATTCTGGTTGTATGGATTCGAGACCCCGAAAGCCATATTTGGAGAGTAGTATTGTCCATCATAAGCATGAGATGGTGGATCGTTGTTTGGCCTCATCACAGGAAGTGGTGGCGGGATTGTATATACCGGCGCGCCAGACACAATAAGAGGGGTGTTCTTGACCGGTGCAGCTGGAGGTCGCACATTAGAGGTACCAGGGGCAGCATGGAAGTTGTAGTTTGGCACATACCCTAGTGGTAGAATGTGATCGCTCGTTGCACGGAGCGGTGGTTGAGTAGCCAGGGGTACGGTGGAAGTTCTTTCTGAGGAACCCTGAGGTGGAGGCTGACCGGAGACCCAAGCCTGATACACATCAGACAGTTGTTGTTTCAATCTTCTTACTTCCTTCGACTCTTGCTCAACTGACTGACCATGGGTTCGTCCCTGACCAACTCAATCTCATCATTATTAGCCATCGGTACCTTTCCTTTAGATCTGGTGAAGTAATGACGTGTTTCCAGTTTCACCACAAACCAACCACCTTAAGTTTACTATATAAGAGACAACAAACGTGTTAGGGTTAAGCATTTTACACATATGAATCACACGTAATATGCCATGTTCCTAACATTGTCACCATTTCTAACAGGCTTATGGAAGGCTTCATGTTTCATCCCGACTTATAAGGTTGCTGCTTATTGGCGCTCTCAAATTTTTCCCTTTTTATAAAAAAAAAATGTTTTCTCTCTCTCATTTTTTTTTTCCGCTTTTCTTTTCACTCGCCTCATTTTAGAGTTACTGAAATATTTTGATCGAACCTTTTAGAGGTTGCCTACGTATCATGTCGCCACATGAATCGGATTATTACATAGTTCAGGGACACGATAGTTTGTTTTTTTTTTGAACAAAACAAACATCTTTGGTTCAATTTTGAATTTTCTAAAACAAAATCTTTTTCATTGATTTTTTTTAATACAAGAACCAAAAACAAAAATACATAAACGCGAATATCTAAACAACACCAAACTTGACTCAGAAACAGACTTTTGAAGATAAAAAGCATAACAACAAGACTAAACACACCAAAGACTCTTACAGACTCAATGACAACAACACAATCAAAATAGACTGCCAAATAAAAGAGACTCTGATCTATGCGGGGGAATCCAACGACATCACTGTAGTCAAGGCACTCATTCCTGGGCCAAATACAACTCTTGATTTTGCTGACCACGAGTTTCGGCTATATCCAGTGAATCACGCTCGCGCTCCAAGGCCATATCTCTTTGGCGCCGAATTTCCAGTGACTCCCCCTCCAACCGATTGGTCATACTTTGGTAGTGATGTATTTCTATTTCAAACTCTGCGATCTCGCGCTCCTTGCTTGACTCAACTCCCCCTATCTTATCCCTCAAACCTTGTATTAATGGAGAAAAACCTTTGCGCTCATGATCACGGACCACCTTGAATTGGCCTTCTCTTTCTTCCTGTTGTTGAGCGGTAGGGATCACTTTTTTCTGCCTAACTTGAGCTTTCAGTGCTCGCCTCTCTTGTGCCCACTTAGCCTTTTCCCGCTCGAAATCAACCAGTTGTATGTCCATGGCTGTCTCTAAAATGTCTTTATCTTCTTGTAAGATGTCAACACGAGATTGGAACTCTAGTGTTACTTCCTTTCTGGTTTCTCTAACTCTGGCCTCGATCTCCTTTTCCCAATCAACCGCATGTCGTATGGATCTTTATGGCCTTTGCTCCGGAATAGCCTGGCTGTGAAACCACTCAAGGTATGCGATGCTTACCTCCCCACGTTCACGATCAGCTACCATCTCGTCCAAATCAGAAAAACGACCACCGAACCAAACCTTTTGTGCATATGACTCCCTTGGAGGTTCCTCTACCTCGAATTCCCACACGAACGCACGCATGTCCTCAGTCGGGGGCCTCTTTTGCTCTCTCCCTAACTAGCGCATGACGCGTAGGGGTGCAGAGGGTTGGAAACCTCTGAAACCCATGAGTATGAAGAACGTACGATATGTCGACATATGAATGACCCTAGCAGAAGGGAACCAATAATAGTTCCAAGTGATTCTATCAGCACTCAATGAACCGAGCAATGTTCGCCAAGCCCTCACCTCCTCTGGAAGATTACAACTTGCGGCCCTGTCCGGGTGACCCCAATGTAATTCAGCCAATTGTCATTGAATTTCACTGCTATTGGATGACGATAAAGGTGCTCTATGAACCACATCTGTAGCAGAATGTTGCATCCCTCGAGGTAATCTTTACCCTCTTGGCAACGGGTCAAAGATCGAAAAATATCCCCCAAAATCATGGGAAGAATGGTATGATCCTCGCTACTTTGAAAATACGAGACTACCGCAGCCAATCAAATTCTGATGCGCCCATCTCGCTCTGGAAAAACCATGGTCCCCAGAAACGATATCATGAACGCGAAGATTCTCAACTCCCTCCATGCGTCGTAACTCAATTGGTTGACGAATTCTGTGCCCGAGAAGTTTTCAAACCCTTTCTTATCCCCAAATCTGTCATAGAAATATTCCAACGGAACCCAACCTTCGTCCAGACAACCCATTGGAATTCGACGGAGGCATAACCTTTTCAAAAAGTTGTTCACGCCAATTTTTCTCGGAGCAGCAGGCTTTTTCCCACGAAGGTCTCTCCCTAATCCTGTAAACCCACCTAATTCTTCTAATGTAGGCGTCATTTCACAATCTTTGAACCTGAACACATTGTTCACAGGATCCCAGAAACCCACTAGAGCCTCGATTAAATCTCTATTAGGCTTAATTCTCATGATGTTTGTGAAGAACTTGAGGTGCTTAAATACTTGATTCCGTTCCCATGTAGCAAAATTAACCCACCAATTGCAAAGGCTACTTGGGGTCTTATCTCTGATCAAGAACATAGAAGGTGTCTCGTCCCTTACCCTTTTCTGACTACTTCTTTGTGGAGAATTCATGGTGAACCTAAAAATAAGACAAAAAGGGGTCAGGACTTACCTAAGCTATATGAAATTCAGATTATTATTAATTTTTTTTAAATTTAAAAGTCATTTAGGACTCGATCTATTTACTATTTTTTTTTTGAAATTAGCAGACACAAAAAGTAGGAAAATGACTATTATTATGAAAACGACCTTTTGATACTTCCACGAAAGGCTTAAAGGATTTCTCGGTAAAACGACCAAGTATGGGGACAAAATAAAAAAAAGTAAAATTAAAAAAAAAGCAAACTAAAAATGGCTACTTTAACAAAAACGACCCTTCAGTGGAGGTTCAAAGGATGTCTCGGCATGTATAACCAGACAAAACTAGACAAGATGGTTACGAAAATGGCCTTTCGGTGCTTCCGTAGCAGGTTTTACGCTATCTTGACAAAATGGCCGAACATAAGGGCAATGGTAAAAAGCGAACAACGATGGATAAAGTGGCTATTTTTACAAAAACGGCCCTTCAGCCAGGAAGATTTTAAGGTTGTCTTGGAAAAACAGCCGGAATATGAGGGCAAACAGTAAAAAGTAACCAAAGAATATGAATCTTTTTTTTTTTTCTGAATTTCGAAAGAAAAACTTCTAAATAAGAGAGGATTTTTTTTTGAATATTTGGACCTTTATTTTGAATTTATGAAAGGAATACTTCTAAAGAAAAAGAAAATATTTTTAAATCTTGAATTTTCTATTCAATTTTCGCAAGAATGAAAATATTTTTGATTTTTTATTCTAGTTTTTTTTCAAAATGCTTTTTTTTTCGAAAGAAAGATTACTAAAGCAGAAAGAAAATATTTTTTGGACTTTGAATTTTTTTTTTTTTTTTTTTGATTTTTTGGGAAAAAGACTTCTAAAAAGAAGGTAGAAAATATTTTTTCTCTTTTAAAATGGAAGAAAATATTTTTGGACTTAAAATTTTTTTTATTTGGGATTTCTAAAGAAAGACTCCTAAATAAGAAAGATTTTGCCTGAGCTGTCACACCCCTTTTCTACCCCCCGAAAGATGATATGTATGTGTTATGGATTGTGGGTTAAAGAGTTTTTCCAATTGAAGTGACAAATTTGAGTAGGGATTATTTTATTTACAGAGCTGCCACTTGGAATTGATTTTTGGGTGTTCCAAGTCACCTTTTATTTGAATCCCTAGTCAAATGAAAGTTCGACTCTATTTTTATCGGTCTGCGAAAATAAAGTTCGGGCAAGGAATTCTGTTGACCGGGGAGAAGGTGTAAGGCATCCCCGAGTCCCGTGGTTCTAACACGGTCACTCTATTGACTTAATACCTGGCTTGAATTAATTTTGGACGAACTGTGATTTATGTGACTTTCATGTTTTACCTATCCGCTTTTATTTTCTTGATTATTAGATTTACTAAGAAAATTTGCTAAATTACGTTGTCATAACCACGCTACGCAAGCGAATGCGTGATCGAGACGTACTTTTTTATTTTATCATAACAGCGCTACTGTGATGACCCAAAAGGTCATCTTATGTAATTTAAGCCTTATCTGTGTTCCGAGGCTCTG
>ML288274.1:0-114261 GCA_005239495.1 Nicotiana undulata
TACTAAGCCACTAAAAACAGTTATAATGCAGGTTTTACGTAACGACAGACCGGGTCGTTACAACATTATTACAGGCCCAATGAATGAAATAAATTACGGAGTTACAGAATAACTATAGTGGGCCTAAGGAAGGCCCAAATCGTACCCAGCCTAGCCAGGACTTCAATTTCATATCCAACAGGCTTCACCACAGCCCAGAAGTCATAGCCAATCAAACCCAGAAAAATAATCTTCATTTACACAAAATGGCCAAAACTCAGTAGCCAGAGCTGATCAACAACCATTTACACAAACCAGTTGATTTATTGAGTAGGTGAAAAGGGCAGAATGGAGCAATTAGGACAAGGTGACGAAGAACCTTAGATCCTAGTATGTCAGAGTTCACAAAGGCCTCAAAATGGACCCCGAGCAGTGCTCACACTAGGGAGGTTGATAGAGGAGATTTTAGAGGGAAGGCCTTGGCTTTAAGCCGGCCCAGAATTGGACTCATAACAAGAAACAATCAATGAAAAATTAGTAATAAAGTAATAGGTTTGAAAAAATATTAATTGTAAACACTATAAAATAATCACATATGAACTCAAAAAGTAAACTAACACATTGGGCAGGGTGACATATGATAAGAAACAAAGAGCCTAGGATTGAAAAGTTAACAGGCAAGGGCATTAGCCTAGTAAAACTAAGTAATGCAACCAGTTTAGAGCTTAAAGGATCAGATTATACCAAACTCAGGATTGAACAGTATAATATAAACATGATTAAAGGTCATAGTGGGCATCAATCAAGAGAGACTAGTAGGCTGTCGTAGGTATATAATTGGATAGGGAAAGAACACATTGAGTGACAAACACAGTCATGGAAGCATACCACACTTAGAGTAAAGGTCTTAAACCAGTTAGGGCATGCTAATAATATCAATTAATCACTAGAAGCTCAGAATTAGGCAGAGAACATGGATTAACCATATAATCGAGGAAGAACATTCGAATTATCAACAACACTAAACTAAACATGCTTCATTCTGTTCCAAATTAAATAAGTTAGGTGCAAAGACATGATTATGATAGCAATATAGGCAGAATCACACATAAAGGGGTTCAAGGGAATGCACTAAGTCATGCAGTTTTAGGGAGCATGCTAAAATAATGGAATAAACATTACGAGGGTTTAGAAACTAACCAATAATTTGTTCAATAAACAAGAAAAGAACAGCAGCAAGGACCCAGAGCCTCTAATAAGTCAAGTTCACAAGGGTTTCAAGAACCCAGGACATTGCTCACACCTAAGAGATGGTCAGAAAAGTAGAAATCTAGTGGCCTTGGCTTTCAGCCGGCTAAGAGCCAAACAGAATAGAATAGTAAACAAATACAGAGTAGAAAACTCAATTTTTAGTGAGATTCTTTTTTGTGATTTTTTCGTCTCTCCACAAAAGGGAAGGGGAATTGGTTTATATAGTAGTAAAATAGCACATAAGTAAGAAAATACAATCAATCAGAGCATAAATGGAAAGAAGAACACATAAATCAAATTAAAATTAGAGTAGGAGAAGAAGCCGATAAACCCTAGCTTTTAGTAAAAACAAATATCAAAGGAATATACATAGAAACAGTAGCATAGGACGAATATAGACACAAAAAAATACTCAAAATCAGAGAATCGAATCAATTTTGGTTCGGTTTAAAGAGATATGTAACCCTAATTTTAGGGTAAGTAAGAATCAACAAAATATACAAAGATTCATACTCACAATAGAATGAGGGATGAATATCAGTACTAAGAGGAGGCCGTATATGGTAAGTAGTAGCCATGGAATCCCATAATAGGTGGGATTAGGAGAGGAATAAGGGGCGGCGGCTAGGGTTCTTTAGGAGGGAGAAGGGAGGTGAGGGATATTAGGGCGGC
The DNA here is from genome assembly GCA_005239495.1 of Nicotiana undulata. Lineage (NCBI taxonomy): Eukaryota > Viridiplantae > Streptophyta > Magnoliopsida > Solanales > Solanaceae > Nicotiana > Nicotiana undulata. The sequence goes on from ML288274.1 coordinate 1,903, forward strand.
GGACGGAGGAGAATGGGATTAGGGTTGGGTGTTTGGGTGTAATTTAAAAGGGGGGGCGGGGGTTGATGTGGGTCGTTGATCTCAGAGATCAACGGCCACGACTATAAGGGAGTTGGATCGGGTTTGTTTGGACGGGTCGCGACCGGGTTGTAGGGGTTGGGTTACTTTGGTTTGGGATGGAGTATTTGGGCCAGTGTATTAGGTTCTATGGACCAATATTTGGTCGAAAAATAGGTTTAAGAATTTAGGCTAGTTTTTAAATACCCAATTTTTAACAAAATAATTTATAAAAATGATTAATAAATAAAAAAATATTGTTTGTGCACTAAAATGGTTAAAAATAATTACTTAACATTATAAAAATATAAAAAGTTATTTTTTGCATAAATAATATAATTATACATGAATATGGGCTAATATTGCAAAAATATGCAATTAGCCTAAAAATGCAGAAATGTAATCATAGAAAATGCAGTAAAATATTTACAAAAATACATATTGGTGCAAATGATAAGTTTGGATGATTAAATCACCATAAAAATAATTTTAAGGATAATTATTGGATATTTGTACAATAAAATATAGAAAGAAATTGATTTAAAGCCTTTTAAAAATTATGAAGAATGCTTGTATATATATGTTATTTTGAAAGTGTGTGTGTGTGTATATATATATATATATATATATATATGATGGAAATATTGGCTATCAAAAACTTCCCCTCTTTACCCGGGAATGATGAAAGAGTTGTCGGGTAAAGAAATGATGGTCGATTTTGACCGAATGGGGTGATTTGAAAAATGGAGGTCGAACTCTAGTTTCTGAGTTGCCTACATATCCCTGGTTTTATGGGAATCAGGTCGTGTGTAGTTCTAGATCCAACGATGAACTAAGTTGATGGAGTTGCTGTAGGAATGAACATGTTCTTCTAGATAAAATGATATCGGAATTGTGAATGGATGTAACTTGGAATGGTTATGGATATTTGAACGGTTATCAAATGGAAATGGGTAACGGATGGTGGTTAGCTGTATTTGAGGTAATCATGGGGTGTGAATATTGAACGGAAACTGGAGCGAAGATTGCTCCCGTTGGGAGAACGGTTACCTCCTGGATTACCTGCAAAACTTAAACACAATACATGCATGTGTATATTGCGATAATTTAAACATGATGCAAATTCCCTTTGGACCATGAAAGTTGTATTTGGACGAAGTAGTTTATGGCCACTAAAATGAACATGTGCTCGTTTGAAGCGGGGGGCTCGATTGGACCAATGACATCCATTCCCCAAGCGGCAAAAGGAAAAGGTGCACTTGTTGCATTGAGTTCATTTGGTGGCACCCGTATCATATCTGCATGTATTTGGAACTGATGACACTTTTGGACATACCTGATGCAATCCATTTCCATAGTCATCCAAAAATATCCTTCTCTCAATATCTTCTTGGCTAAAACGAAAACGTTCATGTGTGGTCTGCAAGTTCTGGCATGTATCTCTTCGAGCAGTTTGGAAGCTTCTTTGGCATCAACACACCGTAATAATCCTAGGTTTGGAGTCCTTCAATACAAAATTCCTCCATTTTGGAAGAAATGGTTGGATAATCTTCGAAGTGTGCATTTTTTAGTATGATTTGCATGCTCCAGGTACTTTCCTTTTGCCAAGTATTCCTTGATATCATGGAACCGCGGATTCTCATCTATTTCTTCTTCAACATGAGCATAATAAGCTGGTTGATTATGAATCCTCACCGAAATAGGGTCGATGAAATTCTTGTCTGGTGTTGTATCATGGAGGATATAGTGGCCAATGCATCTACAAACTCATTCTGGATTCTAGGACATGTCTGAACTCTATCTTTATGAACCTCTTCATCAACTCTTGCACATGATATAGATATGGTAATATTTTGGTATTCTTTGTAGCCCACTCTCCTAGGACTTGATGTACCTGGAGATCTGAATAACCAATTACCAGTAATTCCTAGATACTCATATCAATGGCCAAATTGAGCCCCAAGATGCAAGCCTCATATTCTTCCATATTATTGGTACACGAAAATCTGAGTTTTGCGGATACCGGATAATGTTGACCTGTCTCTGATACCAAAGCAGCTCCAATACCCACTCCTTTGAAATTTGCAGCCCCATCGAAAAACATTCTCCAACCATTGTAGGTTTCTGCCATATCTTCCCCTACAAATGATACTTATTCATCGGGAAAATACGTTTTTAGCGGTTTGTATTCTCCTCCTACAGGATTTTCTACAAGATGATCTGCTAATAATTGTCCCTTAACTGCCTTTTGAGTCACATAGATGATGTCAAATTCACTCAACAATATCTATTATTTTGCCAGCTTCCATGTAGGCATGGGTTCCTGGAAGATGTACTTCAGATGATCCATCATTGATATGAGATATGTGGTGTAGGCATAGAAGTAGTGTCTCAATTTCTGAGTTATCCATGTTAGAGCACAACAGGTGCGTTCCAGCAAAGAGTATCGTGCTTCGTAGGGTGTGAACTTCTTACTCAAATAGTATATGGCCTGCTCTTTCCTCCCCATCTCGTCGTGTTGTCCCAAGACACAACCAAAAGCTCCACCTAGTACGGACAAATAGAGTAGCAGTGGTCTACCAGGTTCCGGCGGGACTAGGACTGGTGGTGTGGACAAGTATTCCTTGATTTTGCTGAAAGCTCTATGGCATTCTTCAGTCCAACTTGTTGCGTCATCCTTCTTTAACATTTTGAAAATCGGTTCACATATCGCGATCGATTGTGCTATGAAGCGGCTGATGTAATTGAGACGCCCCAAGAAACTCATCACGTCCTTCTTGTTCTTTGGAGGTGTCAAATCCTGGATAGCCTTGACCTTTGACGGGTCTAACTCAATCCATCGGCGGCTGACGATGAATCCTAACAACTTTTTGGCGAGGACCCCTAAGGCACATTTTGCGGGATTCAGTTTCAAATTATACCTCCGAAGCCAATCAAAGAGTTTTCTCAAGTCTGCTATTTGATTTGTACCCTTCTTGAATTTGATGATGACATCATCCACATATACCTCTATCTCGTTGTGTATCATGTCGTGGAAAATGGTTTTCGTGACCCTCATATAAGCGGCCTCAGCATTCTTCAGACCAAACGACATCATTTTATAGCAGTGCACCCCCCATAGTACAATAAAAGCTATCTTTTCGGCATCCTCTTCATCCATCCAGATATGATGATATCCCGCGAAGCAATCCACGAAATACTTGAGTTCATGTTTGGCATAATTGTCGATAAGTATGTGTATGTTGGGTAAAGAAAAATCATCTTTGGGACTTGCTATGTTTAAGTCCCGATAATCGACACATACTCTAACTTTTCAATCTTTCTTCGGAACTGGTACGATGTAGCCAACCAGGTTGGATATTCAACCACTCTAAGAACCTTAGATTTGATCTGCTTGGTGACTTCTTCTTTGATTTTCAAACTCACATCTGGTTTGAACTTTCTGAGCTTCTACTTTACCGGCGGACACATTGGGTTGGTAGGTAGTTTATGAGCCACTATAGATGTGCTCAAACAAGTCATATCATCATAAGACCATGCAAAAATATCCTCATATTCTTTCAAAAAATGGGTGTATTCTTCTTTTCCTGATGGTGACAAGTGAATGCTTATGCGAGTTTCTTTGACTATTTCGGAATCTCCCAAGTTGACTATCTCGGTTTCATCGAGATTGGACTTAGGCTTGTTCTCAAAAAATTTCACTTCTCTGACAATTTCCTCAGGTATCTTATCCTCTTCTTCTATTTCCTCTTAGTCACTATCCTTATGTTGCGTTGTCTCATTACATGTCACAGTTGTTGGTTCATCAGGATAAGTAATAATAATGTTGTAGAGAGAAAAGTGTAAAGGATAATAATAAATAATAAAATAGCAAACCATTGATAAGTATCAAAATGTCAAACAAAAGTGATTTTAATGATTCAAACAATTGTTTTAAAAAAAAATAACAAAATATTGAAAAATATCTTTAAATTCTCATAAAAATTGCTTCCAAGATAAATGATGCTAGCAGCCAAGCTACCCTGGAACTCGGCGGGCCCTTGATGGTGTGGCGGTCCAGTTCCTGAGAACAACTCTCTTCTCCACTGTCTGGATAATGAGGCCTTCCTCCTCCTCCTCAACTATTACGCTGCAGTCCATATCTTCATCTTCCAAGAATAGATTCCTTAAACCGACTAGAATTTCATCTTCTTCAGATCCCCACATCATATTGTCCTGATGGAAGGATTAGCTCAAATGTGGTATCGGTTACTCAAGAGGGTAATAAGGACTACGCCATGGTTGTGACCAATTCTGATACTCGTGCAAGTTGTACTGATATCCCAGTCCAAAGGTCGTGTTGTGACGCTTTAATTTTATTGGTTTGGTGATCCCTTGGAGATTCTTTCCAAGACCTCTACCGGGTTCATATCTTGTCCATGCCAATATGCTTTCTATCTTGCTACTCCGCCATTTATCCTTCTCGATCACGTTAACACGCTCAATGCGATGGTAAGTCTCTCCCCCTAACTTCCTTCTATTCTCCATAACCGGAAAATCTTATTGGTGTAAATAGGGTTACTCCCGTCTCCATGAATTATCACCTCCCGATGGTTCCATTTGAACTTCACAATTGATGCAGAGTGGAAGCTACAGCCCCAGTGGCGTGTATCCAAGGTCGTCCCATCAACAAATTGTATGAGGCGGATATGTCGAGCACTTGGAATTCAACATCAAACCAAGTTGGGCTCATTTGCAAACAGAGGTTGGTTTCTCCGATCGTGGCCCTTTGAGACCCGTCGAATGCTTTCATGTTCATAGTTCCTGCTCGTATTTCATGCAAACGTTTACCCAATCTCTTCAAAGTAGTAAATGGACATATATTGAGACTTGAACCCCCATTTATCAAGACACTGGCAATGAATTTGTCTTCGCACTGCACTATGATATGTAGCGCCCTGTTGTGACTCAACCCTTCCGGCAGAAGTTCATATTTGTGGAAAGTGATATTATGGCTTTCCAATACTTGTCATACCATGTTGGCCATCTCTCCACTGGTAATGTTGTTGGGTACATAAGCCTCATTCAACACTTTCATCAATTCATTCCTATGTGCCTCAGAATTCTGCGGTAGTGATAGAATGGATATCTGAGTAGGGGTTTTGTTCAAATGATCAACCACAGTACTTTCTCGCTTGCACCTTTCTCCAAAGATCATCCGAGCCAGTTTCAATGATATGCTGTTTGGAAGCGGCTTCTTTACTTGTTCCCCACAAATGCTCGGGCGTGTAAATCCTACTAGTTCTGGTTATACATTGTGCTGCACCAGTTTCTTTCATTTTCCCCTTTCCTTTTGTTCTTGCTTCTGCAGCGTAGTCCCAGGGTATATCATTGGAATTAAAGGACGGTGTAGGTGTTGCCGTTACGGTGAATGGTGTGGTCGCTTCCACTTCCAACGGAGCTGGCGCGACTGAAGGTGTTGTTACTTCAACCTCGAACGGAGTTGGTGCGGCTACCTCAACCTCAATCGGTGACTGTATTTGTACCACAATAGGTGTGAGAGTGACTGGAGGCATTTTGGGGTCATCTCTTTCCTGAATGAGCCCGATTGACCCTTCCAGATCCCATTCTTTATCAGTTTCGATTACATTTACCCCCTCGCCCCTGTGATCCAGGAGGGGATTGTTGCGGGCATTAGGTGCACCTCCTTTGCCTGTATAACCTTGGTGTCAATCAGTTTCTGGATCTTGTCCTTCAGAGTGCGACATTCATCAATAGTGTGACCCTTCATGCCCGAATGGTAGGCACATGTCTTATTTGGATTGACCCACTGAGAGGAATTTTCCATGGCAACTACGGGAATGGGAGTGACATAACCGACAACTTTTATTCTCTTATACAGCTGGTCGATAGGTTCAGCAATAGGAGTGTATTGTCTGGGCAGTCTACGGTCGAAATTTGGCCTAGGGTTTTGGTAATTTTGCCGGGCTGGTGGTGAGTGGTAATATGTTGGCCGAGTGTTGTAAGTATGGTAGGCGGTAGCGGGTTGTTGATATTTGGGAGGTGAAGGCTGATATGTGGGTGAAGATGTTTGGTATGTGAGAGGAGACTTCGGACCTTGGGCTACCATCGCAGCCACTACTTCCTTCTTTTTAGATATACCCCGACTGCAAAGCTTTGTTCGTAGCCTGGAGTGCCTCAAAATTTGTTACCATCTTGCTTTTAATTACCTCTTCTATTATTTCTCTCAATTTGATGATGTCGAAAAATTTATGGTTTTCAATAACCATCAACCTCTCATAATATTGCGGATCCTAGGCTCGGACAAAGACCTTGTTCATTTGCTCTTCTTCCAGTGCTGGCCTTACTTTTGCAGCTTCTGATCTCCACCGCGTAGCATACTCGCGGGAAGTTTCTGTTGGCTTCTTCTTAAGATTCTGGATATAGAAGATGTTTGAATCTGAAGCGATCCATAAAATCTGACGCCATGTTTACCTAATTAATCCACTTTTTGGATTTTGATTGATGTACCAGGATAGGGCGTCTCCATTGAGGCTACTCATGAACACCTTCATGCAGATTCTTTCATCTTTACCAACCCCCACGAGCTTGTCGCAATACGTCCTCATATATACCATTAGATCACCTGTCCCGTCGAACATTTCGAACTTAGGAGGTTTGTAACCCTCTGGCAGTTCTACTTCCGGCTGAATACACAAATCCTCATAGTTTAAGCCTTTGATGCCCTTACCACCTTCAACACCTTGGACTCGACTAGTAAGCTTCTTAAGTTCTTCCGCCATGTTCTTGATGAGCAAGTCCTTCTCGGCGGATTTCGGTGTGTACTGGGTTTGTTGTGAAGTGTGGGGTAAGGTTTCCACGTATATAGGGTTATTTTGGTGGACTCCAGGGATTTGGGCGTCGTGGTGATCATTGGTTGAGTTTTGGGGGTCGGGAGTAGGTTGTGGTGCATTTTGAGGAGTGTGGTAAATTGTAAGTACTGGTTGGATGATGGTGATGTTATGGAGGAGTTGGTACTGGTGGAGGATTAGGATTTTGGGGAGGCGTGGCATATTGATGAGGTGCGAGAGGATTTTGTGGGTGCTGGTTTTGTGTGTTTTGAGGAGGTGTCGGGTTTTGGGCGTTTTGTTGGTTGATGTCGGGAACATTCAGGGTAAGGGAAAGGTTTTCCAAGTTACGGACCTACGCCGGAGTACTCCGACCATCCGAAGTTTCAACATTCTCGGCGTGCGTAGCGTTGTCTTTCCTGATACCACTCATATCGTCCATCTTAGCTTTCCCTTTGTTCTTAGGATCACTTGGAGGAGGAGGAAGTGGAGGACCTCTAGATCTGGTATGATATGCCGATGATGCCAGTATGTACGAACCAACCTTAGGGGATGGGAATAAACAAAGAAAAGAAGAAAAACAAAAGGTAACAAGTCAGTAAGGAGTATTAAAAGGATATTTGCGGTATTTAAACACGTATTGTGGAATTATAAATTTGCGTCCTAATTTGGGGACCTCATTGTGTTCGAGGTAGGCTTAGAGACATATAGATTTGGAGAAAACTCAATGCCGATAACTGCGTCATTTCATTAATATGATAATAGACCAAATCTCTACTAAAACGACAATAATTATAAAGAGTCACTAGTGGCAATTGCCTTATTACAATCGAATTCTAAAACGAATCTAGAAAATAAGTAAAACATCATTCCTAATCTACTTGGTCCCAGAGGGATCTTCTGCAAGCTTGGCCTTCTTAGCCCCATCAATCAGATTCCCTAGGTCGCACATGTCCTACAGCAAATATGCCCTTGCTAGATGTCCTCATACATTTCCCTCTGCGTTCTGACAGTCTGAGACCCTTTTCCTCATCTTTCCCTCAAGCTCCATCAACCCCTGCTCCAAATACTCCAACCTCTCGGTCAAGTTATTAGCGATTGCCCTCCATTCGTTGATTGTTTCCATGTCCACTTTATGTTGTTCCAACTGCCTGGACTCATATTCAAAAAACCCTTTGTGCAACCTCCTGTATTTTATTTGTGCTTCAGCAACGTCGTCTATGACCCTATTTCTCAAATCAACCCCTGGCTTGACCTCTCTCGCTATGTTATCAACCAACCATGATGGGTAGAAGTACACATGGCCGGCATGATATCGATCCGACTCGATGGTATCTTTCTTCACAACAATCTTTTGATGCCCATGTGTTGTGCCTCAAACTTGAATGGAATGGAATTCCCTTGGAAGTCTTCTTTGTAATGAACCATTTTGGAAACTCGTGGTATAACATGTTTTCTCCCAGCTTGCCTCATGACTCTGATAGGAGCATAAGGATAAATTCCCCTTAGTACGATTAACACTAGATGAGGAACATCTCTCGACCTGATGATGAATTCACTGCTAGGGAACCACTCGAACATCCAATGTACCTTGTCATTAGTCAAATTGCTAAAGAAATGTACCTAGCTCACAACGTTTCCCGGTTGTGCAAACCTGTCTGGGAAAAAAGTCATTCTCTTCGCATGGTGATAAGCTATGCGGTCATTCCATGGTTTCTACGGAAACTCTTGAATGTACTCTCCTCTCTGAAGGTGTTCCAACAACCATATTTGCAGCAACATATTGCAACCCTCAAAATGTCTATACCCCTATTTGCAACGGTCTAAGGCTCGATACATTTCAGCCACAATCATAGGGACAATAGTATAAGTTTGTCCCTAAATTCCTTCCATTAGGGTCTTAGTGACCATAGTTAGGCGAGTGTGAATCCTTATCCTTGTATTGAAAATACCAACATCCCCAGAAAACAGACAATGAATACAAAAACCCGGCGGTGAGTCCAACCAAAAGAAGTGTTGAATCAAGTCACTGCATGGTTTTGAAGATTGAGAAATGCCAACCCAGTTGAACCAGGTCCATCAGGGCAAACATAGTCAAATAGACTCATTGGCACGAGAAGCATTCATGCACAAGAGATAAACATTATCTGTGAACTAAGAGGTTATCTCCTAAGAGAAAAGGTTGCAAATTGATAAGAAGATGGAGTTCGATTTCAGGTAAGACAGAATCAAAATCAAGAAAGTTGAGATAAACACAAACTCTTCCACCAAGGAAGAGTTGCATTAATGATAAGTTTGAAGGAGCGTACCGGCAGTGGGAACTCTATTAGACCTTTATCTGGAATAAGCTAGAAGAAAGGCGAGAAAGAAAGGTTGCCTACTACTAATAAGGGCGGGTAAAGGAGATTCGAGAAAAGATGGAATAGGAATACGTGTTTCCAGAACGAAGTAGGAAACTACCACGTTAGGTTTGGAAAAATATGGGACCCGCAGGTTCCCGATGCTCTACCTTTGCCATCTTAGGACACACTGGGTCCATGGGTCATGAAAGAGGTTGACCCTCATCCTCCTTAACTATGACTGAACAACAACATCTCAACTACTGATTCTATAAAATGTTGAAGCATTCTTGCTGAAGAATTTACGCACAAACACAAAAGTTAAACAAGAACTGAAAGCAAAATTATCAAATCAATTTTGCAAGCAGAATCCTTGTGCGACATAAAAGCTACTTGAACCAGCTAGAAGAACCAGTTCCATCTGTTGTCTTTTGAGTCTAGTTGGTTGTAGTAGGTGATTACATATTGTATCTTTCAGCTTTATCTAGAAGCAATTGTAATAGGTACACACTGTTCAAGTTAGAGTTAACTTGAAGTTTGTCGCAATTAGCTAGAGGCTAGTTTGCCACAAAGGGATTAGAGTTAGTCCTTAGGTTTACAAAAGAGTTTATTTTGTAAATACTGTTTGGCTCATTGACATAGTGAAGAGTTTGGTAAAATCCTACTGGGAAGTAAGCCGTGGTTTTTTCACCTTTTGAGCCAGGTGTTTTCCGCGTAAAATTGTTGTGTTCTTTAAATTCTGCAATTACGTTTCTGCAAACTGTAGAAGTTGGAACACCAAGAAGAACCAGTTTCTTCTATAGAGACTGCACTCGAAAAATGGACACCACACAAATCACCCCCNTACTATGAACTCTGGGACATAGTCATTGATGGTCCTCTAGCCACCATGAAGAAGACTACTGAAGGAGTAGATGTACCAAAAACTAGAGCTTATTGTAGTGCTGTGGATCTGAAGAAATGGGAGAAAAATGCTAAGGCCAAAAAGTGGTTGGTTTGTGGACTAGGTCCAGACGAGTATAGTAGGATTCAAAGCTTTACCACTGCCAAAGAAAATTGGGATACCTTACAAGTAGCCCACGAAGGAACACCTCAAGTGAAAAGATAAAGAGGTACTCTACTATACTCTCAGTATGAAAACTTCACTATGAAAGAAGGAGAGACAAACCAAGAGATGTACACAAGGTTCACAACTATGACAAATGAACTTAAGTCTCTTGGTAGAGTCATTCTTGAAGAGGACAGGATAGAGAAAATCTTGACAAGGGTATTACCAATTTCCTGGGAAAGTCAAATCACTGTTATCCAGGAATCCAAAAATATGGCAACCCTCATATTGGACGAGCTAATTAAAAATCTTACTGCCTATGAACTTGGAAGGCAGACAATGAAAATGGATGCTCCAAAGAAGGAAATGAGTCTAGCACTGAGAATCACTGAGGGAGAAGATCTGGAGGAGGCTGAGATGGCCATGATTACCAAAGAATTCAGAAACTTTCTCATAAGGAAGAAGGGCATCTCAAGAGGTGGAAACTAAAACAAAGCAAAAGCTCCAGAAATGCCAACCAACGAGGGATGCTACAAGTGTGGAAAGACTAACCACCATATCAAGAACTGTCCTCAGTGGGAAGTGGAATGGAAAAAGGAGATATTTGAAAGAAGGAACAGGAAGAAGGAACTGGTCCAACCCAAGAAAACCACAACAATAGCTATGGTTGCTTCTTGGGGGGATAACTCAGATGAAGAATCATAGGATGGTGAGAATGAAGAACATGCGTTCATGGTAATTGGCGAAACTGCTGAGGAATCATATGTAGAACCAAAAGTAAGTATATCCCGTCTCAAAAACAAAATAAAATTCCTGTGTAAAGAAAAACTCTCTGAGTTGCTACTTGATTTCATGGATGATTCCGAAGAAACAACCAAAGAGAAAGAACAACTCTCTAAAGAGTGTGCAATGCTAAAAGCAAAATACATGAACCTGGAAATCAGAGTAAGTGAATCTAAAAAGAAAAACATTGTCTTGATGAACCAGGTTCATCCACTTGAAACTAAGATTCTAGAGCTAAAATCTGAAAATTTAAAATTAAAGCTAGGAACTAGTAAAAAGATTGTTGATCATTCCCATATCATGTTAGAAGAAAATGTGGGAAAACTAAAGGATAAGATGTATACTAAGGATGAACAAATAAGGACACTTAAAGAAGAACTTGGTAAAGTCAAACATGAATTAGATCGAACTTGCAAATGGAATAAATCCTCTGATTCCTTGACATGGCTTCAAGAAAATCAGAGTAGCAACCGGAGAGGACTTGGATTTGGGAGTCAATTGCCCAAGTGGGATACCAAAAGCAAGTATCTCACTCTCCCTGGGAATAAAATTTGCACCCACTGTGGTAAGACTGGTCATTACAAAATTGAGTGTATTGTAAAAGAGCAGGTCAGTCGAAGAAATGAGAGCTTTATTAAAAGAAAAACCTGGTTACCAAATTGGGCCAGAAAAAGCTTAATTCATCCTTTCTCTCATAGAAAAGGACCAAAACTAGTTTGGGTTCTTAATACTAACCCCTGATTTCGTTTTGTAGGTTCAAGTGAGAGGAAGCAGCCAAATATGGTACTTGGATAGTGGCTGCTCAAAACATATGACAGGGAACAAGGAACAGTTCCTTTCACTTGAAAACCTCAAAGGAGGAAATGTCTCCTTTGGAAATGGAAAGAAAGGTGAAATTATTGGGGTTGGTAAGGTAGGTAAGGATGACACACGTTACATTGAACATGTGTACTTGATAGATGGCTTGAAATATAGCCTGATTAGTGTGTCACAATTGTGTGACAGAGGTAACCTGGTTGCTTTCACTTCCACAAAATATTTTGTGATTAACCTGCTTATTGACAAGATTGTTTTGTAGGGAAAAAGAATGAATAACATCTATGTCATAAACTTGTCCACACTATCAGAAAATGAACTCACTTGCTTAAGTGTGTTGGACAGTGATCCCCTCCTTTGGCACAAAAGACTTGGTCACGCGAGTCTAAATCAGCTTAACAAATTAGTCTCTAAGGACTTAGTGGTAGGGCTTCCTAACATTAAGTTCAAGGAAGACAAAGTTTGTGAGGCATGTGCAAGGGGGAAGCAGGTAAGATCCTCATTCAAAAGCAAGAAAATGGTCAGTACCACCAGGACGTTGGAACTGGTTCATATGGACTTATGTGGTCCTATGAGAACTCTGAGCAGAGGTGGTAAGAAATATGTAATGGTGCTAGTTGATGATTACTCAAGGTTCACTTGGACCTTATTTCTGACATCTAAAGATGAAGCATTTGATATGTTCACTTCATTTGTTAGAAAAACTCAAAAACAGTTAGGAAATCAACTAGCATCAATAAGATCTGATCATGGTACTGAATTTGAGAATGCAAAGTTTGCTGAATTCTGTGATGAACATGGTATAAATCACAACTTTTCTGCCCCTAGAACCCCACAGCAAAATGGGGTTGTTGAAAGAAAGAACAGAACTCTTGAAGATATGGCTAGAACCATGCTTCTTTCTAGCAAACTACCCCACAGCTTCTGGGCAGAAGCAATAAACACTGCATGCTACATAATAAATAGATGCATGACCAGACCACTGGTAGAGAAAACTCCTTATGAATTACTTAAAGGGAGAAAGCCCAACATATCGCACCTTAGGGCTTTTGGAAGCAAATGCTTTGTGCACAACAATGGAAAAGATTCCCTAGGTAAGTTTGATACTAGAAGTGATGAGGGAGTATTCTTGGGATATTCATCACATAGCAAAGCCTATAAAGCATATAACAAAAGAACTATGTGTGTAGAAGAGAGTGTGCATGTTGTCTTTAATGAAACTAACACTCTTTCTGAGAGACGGGAACCAGAAGATGAGGAGCTTGGACTGGTCAGAAGCAGTGAACAAATTGAAGCAAATATGGAAGATGGAACAGGTGATGGACCAGGTCCAACTACCCCAGCAACATGACAGGGGGAACTCAACAGCAAATCACTCTGGACCTTGGCCCTGATCCTGTTCCACAACAACAAGACACCATGGGATCATCTAGAAGTGAATAAATGGTGCTCAAACCACACAGATATCAAAGCTCTCACCCTCTTGAGAACATCATAATAGATTTGACATCCGGAATCAAAACAAGATCCTCTTTGAAAAATCTGTGTGCGTTTGATGCCTTTCTATCCTTGATCGAACCAAAGAACATTGGTGAAGCCTTACAGGACGCTGACTAGGTAAATTCCATGCAAGAAGAGCTGAATCAATTTGAAAGAAGTCAAGTATGGCACTTGATACCCAGACCACTAGACAGATCAGTGATTGGCACAAAGTGGGTCTTCAGGAACAAACTCGATGAGTATGGAACTGTTACAAGAAACAAGGCCAGACTGGTTGTCCAAGGATATAGTCAAGAATAGGGAATTGACTATGATGACACATTTGCTCATGTGGCAAGACTGGAGGCAATCAGACTTCTTATAGCATTTGCTGCACATATGGAATTCACTCTTTATCAGATGGGTGTAAAGAGTGTTTTCCTCAATGGCTATCTAAAGGAAGAAGTATTTGTCAAACAGCCTCCAGGTTTTGAAAGAAAGGAGTCACCTGACCATGTATACAAACTTGACAAGGCTTTGTACGGACTCAAACAAGCACCAAGAGCATGGTATGAGCGGCTATCAAAATTCCTGCTAGAACATGGATACAAACGAGGTAAAATTGACAGTACCTTGTTCTTAAAGGAAAAAGGTAAGGATCTTCTGGTTGTGCAAATATATGTGGATGATATCATATTTGGGGCAACCTCTGAAAAATTGAGTAAGGAATTTGCTAAACTTATGGGGAGTGAGTTTGAGATGAGTATGATGGGTGAGCTAAACTTCTTTTTAGGCTTGCAAATCAAGCAAAACTCAAATGGAACAATGATCCATCAACAAAAATATGTGAAGGAATTGCTCAAAAGATTTAAAATGGAAGACTCAAAAGAAATTGACACCCACATAGCCACATCTACAAAATTAGATGTGGATGAACCTGGTTCATCCGTTGATCAAAAGATATATAGAGGGATGATTGGGTCTTTATTATATCGCACTGCCAGCAGACCTAATATTGTGTTCAGTGTAGGACTGTGTGCTAGATTTCAAGCAAATCCAAAGGAGTCCCATCTAACTGCAGTGAAGAGAATTCTGAGATATCTGAAGGCCACTACTGATTTATGTCTTTGGTATCCTAAAGGTAGTAATTTCAACCTTGTAGGATATGCTGATGCAGATTATGCAGGTTTCCTGGTTGACAGGAAAAGTACCTCAGGCATGGCTCACTTTTTGGGCTCTTGCCTTGTGTCTTGGGCCACCAAGAAACAAAATTCAGTATCCTTGTCTACTACTGAGGCTGAATATGTGGCTGCAACCTCATGTTGTGCTCAGTTGCTATGGATCAAGCAACAACTCATGGATTTTGGTATAGAGGTTGGATGCATTCCTATTTTCTGTGTCAACACTAGTGCAATTAGCATGACAGAGAACCCGGTTCATCATAAGAGAACCAAGCACATAGATGTCAGACATCATTTCCTAAGAGATAACTATAAAAAGGGAATGATCTCAATCGAATTATGTGCTACTGACAAACAAATTACAGATATCTTCACTAAGGCACCAAGTAGGGAGCATTTTGAGAGAACAAACAAGAATTAGGGATGATTGAGATCACCTATTTGAAAAACAAAATGATTTTATTTTGGCTAGAAACACTAAAAATAGGTAACTAACCAGACTAATCATTGCTCAGTATCATGACTTTACTGCCATACTCTCTTGCCATGTATTAATATGATTCCCTGGTTGCTAATGATGTTTTTCTATCTTTGTAAATTGAGGCAAATTAAAGACTATAACACGATGAACCTGGTTGGTTCATCTGACTGACAAGGTACGTGCTCATCACCATACACTTATTGAAATAATTATAGTCACACATGAGCAGAACTCTATCTATATTTGGTTCATTTCAAATTTTCAGTACTTAACCCAAAATGAACTCGTTTCAAAGAGTCCCATCGAACCTTAATTAGTCTAGATTTAGGGAGTCATAACCGTCTAATCATTGACACTCCTGCAGCGATTAGACTCCCACGTGACCAAGAATTACGCTTGTTGTACAATTAATAACCACATCTTTAAAAGGCCATCATTACCTCCCCTCTTCAAAAGCATAACCGTCGAACCAAGTTCATCATTCCTCTCATACCAAAGTGATCAACATTCTTCTCTCCCCAAATCTTCATAACAATGTCTTCTACACCACCCTATGTTTCATATTCATCAACCACCCCTGACTACGGGGTCGGCCTTGAAGACACTGGTTCTAACTCTCCATATGTACACAACTCACACTCTCCCACTAGGTCTTCAACCCCTCAAAACCCTCCAGTTCCTAAACCTATCCCTGAACCCACTCCTTCACCTCAAACAGTTCCAGCCGTTCCACCAAGCCCTACTCCAGCCCCCAAAAAACGTAGAGTGAAAATGTTAGCCAGAAAAACTGTTGCATCTGGTCCTCTTGCCAGGAAATTGAAAGAAAAACTTCAAGACAGTCAGGACCAAGATTCTAAAAATTCAAGCGAGTCCTTCAAATCTGCGAATGAGGAATAAGTAACTGGTTCATCTGGTTCTGAGAAGGCAAATCCTGAAGTTAGGGCTGAACCTGAAATAACTGAAAACACGTTTGTTTTGATTGGTTCTGTAGTGGATGTAGAAGTACCGGATAGGAGAAGGAAAAAGAAAGAAATTGAGAGAGAGGAAGAAGCCAGTTTTGAAAGGGGAACTGGAAAGGAAGGTGCCACTCTGGCAATTTGTGGCCCCGCTCCTGTGGTTGTTGAGGAAGGAGTCAAGGACTTAGGAGAAAGCAATTTTGGGGAGGCAGCAGCAGGACTGGAAGGTCTACAATATGCAGTAGATGAACCTGGTTCATCTATTGAAGAGACTCTGGCAGAATTGATGAGAAAATTGGGGGAAACATACAAACCTAAGAAAAAAAGAACCCCCAAATCCAAGAAAGTTGATACACCAGTTACAACTTAGAAGAGAAAGGCCTCGTCAACTGTTGATGCTCCTGCCCCTAAGAGTCGTGCTACTAGAAGCACTGTTAGGCAAAGTGAAGAAGAAATGTAGAAAGATCTGAGAGAGAGCAAGAAGAAGAAAGCTACCATGGGAAAGGCAAAAGTTGGAGAGCTCGTTGAGGCAGTTCATGTTGATGACGATGAGATAGACATGGTCCATCAGGAGGAGCAACCAGCACAAGTTGAGGTTGAGACACCAAAACCCAAGAAAGCTAAGGCTTCTTCCAAGAAGTCAGCATCTGTGTCTACCACACCCTCAACAGTTGCAAATAGGACCAGGTCTGAGTCAAACAAAGTAAAGATTGTTGATGATGAGGAATGGAGTGGAGAAGAAGTGGAAGTGTCTGGTGAGGAGACTGAAAAGCTCACAATGTTTGGAAAGTGTACTATCTTGAAGGGGAAGTTGTTTAGAGACCTTGAGGAATCAGGGATGATTTTCTTGATGGATACCTTGGAAGTGCAAGGGTGGAAGGACATGGTTCTTCACCTAGAGGGAAGGCTGGCTAGGAATGAGTTGGTTGAATTTATGGCCAACGCAGTTGTCAAAGATGGCAGGGTATCCTCCAAGGTTCAAGGAGTTGAGATTTCGTTTGATGCAAAAGAGTTGGGGGAAATACTACATATCCCTTCTGAGGGTTATGATGATTACACAAGGCAAATGTGGCCTAATCTGGATGGTTTGCCCTCAGCTCTTCAAATCACCAGATTTTTCTGTGAGAATGAGCAAGAACTTGAGCCCAGGGCAGTGTTTAAGAGTGAGATGAGGCCTCAGCACAAACTGTTCTTTGAATTTGTGATCAAATTTCTGCTGCCTAGGCAAGAGCGAAGGCACATTGCCAGCTACATGGATCTCACACTTATGGAATGCTTGTACAGGGGTAAAGAGATCAATTGGCCTGCCTTTATCATCCAACTCTTGGACAGGGTTGTGAATGGATCCAAGGCGCACGCTATACCTTATGGGTTTATCCTGACTACTGTGCTTGCTCACTTCAAGGTTCCGGTGAAGAAGGCTGAAATGGCAACTGCTAAGGACTATTTTGGGAAGAACACATTGTTGTCCTATGACTACATATTTAATATTCCTGAGGATGAACCTGGTTCATCCAGGAAACTGCCTGTGAATAGCAAGGGCAGGACGCTTGTGCAGGAAGGTGAGATAAAGGATGCGGAGATCCTTCGTTTGAAATCTCGCCTTACAGAGGTTGAAGCTGAGCGGGATGCTCTCAAAGCCGAATTAGCCAAAGAAAAGGAGAAGAATGAGGGTGTTCTTCATCAAATGCTCTCCCCTCTTCAAGCCAAGACCACAACCTCTGCCCTTCCCAGCCTAAGGAGTCCAGTGCTTCCAAAAACCACCCCTCTATGACCCAGTTTGGGATTGTCTTATCTTGTTCTATTTTTCTTTTCTGTTTTGCTCATGGTTGCGACTGTCCTTATTTCTTTTTTGTGTATGGTGCTTGATCAGTTATCTAGTCAATGAATTTTGCTTTTTGGTTATTGATTCTTTCTCAGTTTCTTATATATCTTACATTTGTTGGTTTCTTTTGATGATTAATCCATGTTTTGCACCTGCAGTTGCCTCAATGGCCATGAGTAATTGTTAATAATTCTGGTAAGTTTATCATTTTGCAACTTTTCAATGATTCCAAAAGGGGGAAGATATGTGTTTTTCAAATTTTCAAAGATTTTTGTGATATTTATAACCTAATGAACCTGGCCTCTCTATGATGAATGATTAAATCTATAAAAAGTTTCTATGTTGGACTGAAGTATGTACATGGTTAAGCACAGAGTTTGTCATCATCAAAAAGGGGGAATTTGTTGAATCAAGTCACTGCATGGTTTTGAAGATTGAGAAATGCCAACCCAGTTGAACCAGGTTCATCAGGGCAAACATAGTCAAACAGACCCATTGGCACGAGAAGCGTTCATGCACAGGAGATAAACATTATCTGTGAACTAAGAGGTTATCTCCTAAGAGAAAAGGTTGCAAATTGATAAGAAGTTGGAGTTCGATTTCAGGTAGGACAGAATCAAGATCAAGAAAGTTGAGATAAACACAAACTCTTCCACCAAGGAAGAGTTGCATTAGAACTGAACAACAACATCTCAACTACTGATTCTATAAAATGTTGAAGCATTCCTGCTGAAGAATTGACGCACAAACACAGAAGTGAAACAAGAACTGAAAGCAAAATTATCAAATCAATTTTGCAAGCAGAATCCTTGTGCGACATAAAAGCTACTTGAACCAGCTAGAAGAACCAGTTCCATCTGTTGTCTTTTGAGTCTAGTTGGTTGTAGTAGGTGATTACATATTGTATCTTTCAGCTTTATCTAGAAGCAATTGTAATAGGTACATACTGTTCAAGTTAGAGTTAACTTGAAGTTTGTCACAATTAGCTAGAGGCTAGTTTGCCACAAAGGAATTAGAGTTAGTCCTTAGGTTTACAAAAGAGTTTATTTTGTAAATGTTGTTTGGCTCATTGACATAGTGAAGAGTTTGGGAAAATCCTACTGGGAAGTAGGTCGTGATTTTTTCACTTTTTGAGCCACGTGTTTTCCACGTAAAATTGTTGTGTTCTTTAAATTCTGCAATTACTTTTCCGCAAATTGTATAAGTTGGAACACCAAGAAGAACTAGGTTCTTCTATAGAGACTGCACTCGAAAATTGGACATCACACAAATCACCCTCTTGTGTGGTATTGACGTATAAAACATCAAGAAGTGACGGCGAACTCATCATTGTAAAGGCGATATGACTTGATGTTCCCATAACGCTCGTAAAGGAAATAAAATGGTATGTAAGATTTCTTCAGACAAACTAACTCATCATTTTTCCTGAAACCCATCATTTTTAGGAAACCTCGAGAAGTGCGGTTTTCCGGTACCAACAAACCAGGGCTATCCCATGGGAGCCCAGTGAAGCTTCATATTTCCTCTAGAAGGGGAGTCATTTCTATATCACCAAAATGGAAGACGACTCTCTTCTCATACCAAAACATGGTGGAGGCCTCAATTAACACATTGTTCGGCTGAATATCTAACAAGGAAGGCAGATTCCCGAGGACTCTTTTCACACGATTTGTGTCACTTTGCGGGAAGTTTTCCCACCAATCCAGCAGCAAAGGCGGAATATTTTGAACCATGCTGAACCTGGGGACTTCGTGACTCATTTCTGCAAAACAAATAAAGTTAGCCTTTTCCCCTTCCGAATTTGACTATTTACAACATTAATGATAAGCATATCGGTACGTTTTCTCTAAATAATGCACATATCATGATTGTATCCATTAGGATTATGGAAATCCTGGCGGGCTTTGGACAAGGCTTGCCTTAGAGGGTTATTATGCGGCCAATGTTCTAACCCATATTAGGTTTGGACATGATGCATGCACAGTTAATATTAGAGTGGGGGTTTCTAGAAGAGTCTAGACCGGTACCCTCAAGTGGACAACTTGAGAGGAAAGACACCGAATCGTCGATTGCACCGTTGATCGACTAGTTTTACCGCAAATAAGTCTTTTCAAATTTAATGGGTGATTTAAGAAGAGCGCGAATACTCATCAAGCGCCGCTATGATATTAATTACGCACGAGTGGAATATGATGTGGAGCATGCTTTATGAAAAGATAAAACAACATGTTGTCAAGTATTTTGCATGATGAAGACAGTAAATACAGTATTAAATGAAACGTAAAGAAATAAAAAGAAAGAAAAACAAGGAAGAAGTTAGTTAGAGTAATGTGGGAATTGTAATAAAGTAAGCAAGGGAGTAGGGGTAGGGAGGAACATGATGTAGCAATTTTTTTTAAAAATGAATTGGAGAAAGAAAACATGACTAGAAAATGGATTAAAACGCATATCGTAACCAAGTTAAGCAGAGATTTGCATATTAATACGAATTCAAATAAAGAAAAAATAGGGGAAAGGGTGTGCATGTAACAAATAAAACAAGGAAGCACGTTTATTAAAGAAGACTAATTCATATAGACCGAGTTTGCTAAGGTAAGAGCCTAAAATATCCCCAGCAGAGTCGCCATGTTGTCACGCCCTTTTTTCTCGCGAAATCGAGTTTCGACACGTGAAAACTCTTTTAAGGAAGGTGTTAAAAGATAGAATCGCCACCTAACGAGTTTGAGGTGTGTTAGAGCACCTATTTGTAAGTAACTCTGGTTTAACCAATTTGCATCACCAAAGATCATGTAAGGGCTCAAATTACCTCGAGGAGAAGGTGTTAGGTATTCCTCAAGGTCCACAACTGTGAGTCTCGGCCAAACTCGAATTATATGAATTAGTCAAATAGTCAGAGAGAAAAAAAAACACGAAGAAAAAATTCACTATTAGAAATTCCTTGAATAAACACAAATGATTGATTTAAAGACAAGATGGGGGGTCCTAAGTTTTTTAGCCTAAAGGATCATCTCGTGCAATATAAATAATACTTCGTAACTCCCTCAAGGTGGGGTGTTACTCGTATTATTCAAGGAGCACAAACTATCGTCTCTGCTACCCGATTACTATCTTTAAGTTTTTACCTAAAGCGCACTAGTTGATTCTAAACCGTACCTTATGCGTACACTACCCGTCCCATCCCCATGGCCCAAGAGGCATTTGGACCTCTATATTGGATAGTTCTAGACTTAACTTAGTTGCTTAGAAATGATAAAAAATTAGGCGGCATACAAAATAAGTTGGATTGCATGTAAAGACAGTTAAGGGCTCAAGTTAGCCTCCACACTTGGACAACAAATGCACGCAAACAAATTCTAATATTAGGCGTTCGACAATTTTAGGATTGAGGCAAGATTAAAGCCATTAATCCCTATAGACATGGTTTCTATATGACCTAGGGACTTCAAATGTGCAGACTGTTTTAGATGCAAAGCGCTACCTTATAGACGTGATTTCTAAACAACTATACATTTTAGGGAGTCTGGTATTGCAGGTTGATTATTGAAATTACAGATTGTAAGTGATTAGACTTATAGACATGATCTCTAGGTGGTTTACGCAATAGTTGGCAGTGATGACCATTGGAAATACTCAGAATTACTCAATTTGGTCTTATAGGCATGCTTTCTAATAGTGGCAGAGCTAAGCAGTGAAACAATGTTTGGAAAAGTTCAATATTAACACTTTAAGGCGAGCAGTATTACATTATTGGCAGAATCTCTAACAATTAGAGATTGAAACTGATTTTTATACTTAACTCCTATAGGCATGTCTACAAAGTGAGCAACTATAATAACAACAATGAATTAACCTATCAAAGTCCTATAGGCATGATTTCTAGATGAATATTGTTGTCTAATGAATATGTTGCAATTATGCCAATTGAGAGATTTGTCATTTTATTTCCTATAGGCATGATATCTAACAAGACATATAGGAGCATAATATGTTAAACGAATTAAGCACTCAGGTCTTATAGGCAGGATGTCTAACAACACTTAGTAGCAGAACATGTTTGAGAAAATTAAACATCTATAGGCAGGATTTATACTCGTCTCATGCAAACATTATAATAGACCAATTTTTCCAATTTTACTAACACCCCAATTGTTATTACAACATTATTACAGGCCCAATGAATGAAATAAATTACAGAATAACTATAGTGGGCTTAAGGCAGGCCCAAAGCATACCCATCCCAACCAGGCCTTCAATTTCATATCCAACAGGCTTCACCACAGCCCAGAAGTCATAGCCAATCAAACCTAGAAAAACAATTTTCATTTACACAAAATGGCCAAAACCCAATAGCTAGAGCTGATCAACAAACATTTACACAAACCGGTTGATTTATTCAGTAGATGAAAGAGCAGAATGGATCAATTAGGACAAGGTGACGAAGAACCTTAGACCCTAGTGTATCAGAGTTCACAAAGGTCTCAAAATAGACCCCGAGCAATGCTCACACTAGGGAGGTTGATATAGGAGATTTTAAGGGGAAGGCCTTGGCTTTCAGCCGACCCAGAATTTGACTCATAACAAGAAACAATCAATGAAAAGTTAGTAATAAAGTAAAAGGTTTGGAAAAAAAGCATTTGTAAACACTATAAGATAATCACATAATGAACTCAAGAAGTAAACTAACACATTGGACAGAGTGACATGTAATAAGAAACAAAAAGCCTATGATTGCAAAGTTAACAGGAAAGGGCATTAACCAAGTAAAACCAAGTAATGCAACCAGTTTAGAGCTTAAAGGATCAAATTATACCAAACTCGGGATTAAACAATATAATACAAACATGATTAAAGGTCATGGAGGGCATCAGTCAAGAGAGACTAGCAGGTTGTCGTAGGTACAAAATTGGATAAGGCAAGAACACATTGAGTTACAAACACAATCATAGGAGCATACCACACAAATACTCCTTTATGTTCTCTTTCGGGTTACTTGCTATTATCAGCCCGCTGCAAGCCAAGGCTGGTTATTCTAATCTACTTCTCTTTATTCTGTGCTTGTTATCTCCTATACTGGTATGTCCTAATTTCAGTCTAAGTCTAAAAAACAACATGTTTCTTTTGGTATTTCAATTCATCATGTTTCTCATATGCTTTTACTGGTGGTTTTGCTGTGAAGTTTGTACTTAACCTGGCTGCATTGTTATTCATTTTGCATGTTATGTATCCCCTCCCTTAGAACTCAACATGCTTATGTAATAACCCCTTTAGTATACCTTACTATGACTCTGCTTTACCTAGGTTTCTATGATTATTGAACTGAACCTTTTGTGGAAAAACAACTTGTACTTGGTTCTGTGTAATTTTGAAGTGCATGCTACCTTAGCCCCCCCCAAATCCCCTTAGGATTTCTTTTCTAAATCTATGTATGACTCTACCCATTGTGTGCTCATACTTTCATGCCCTATACTTGTCATCAATCCCTCATTACCCTGTTTGTGGATGCTGAATGTGTCTTAAGTTCCTTGTTTTATGTGTGATGTTTTGATCCTGAGATTGGTATGTTGTTTGTTTTGATTGCCCTACTCCTTTCAAACTGTTTTCACTGAATAAATTCCTTTATTGTTTATGCAAAAATCATCTCGAACAAATCTATTTTCAAAAATTGTTTTCCTACTCAATCTTTTCAAAACTATGTCAAGCACTCTCACTCTACTCTTAGACCCTTAGGTTCTGTCCCTCTAATGTATGACTGCTTTGGTATCCCTATGAGATCCCTCTGAACTCTGATACATTAGAGTTGGCCCTTTCACACTGCACTTACTCAATTGTGGTATGAAATCTGGGTGTGAGCATTGTCCGGGATCCCTTGAGGTCCTTAGGGAACTCTGACACACTCGGATTATGTAAAAGGCTCTGAAACACCATTTGGCATTGAATTCTGGAGATATGGGCCTATTGGTGGCTCCCTATAGCATAAATTCTTATCTACTTATGTAATTCATGCAATGGTCTGTAATAATTTATTGTAAACAACAATTGGGGATGGATAGTGAAAAGGGAAGGGTAGCTATACATGTTATAAACAGAGTAGAAACCATGCTCTTAGGTTTACATTTCTTTGTGTGCAATAGAATTCCTGTTTAGAACTAATGTGTGCAACGCATATCATGTATTAGATACCATGCTTCCTAGGTTTCATGTCTACTGTTTCAGCATCTCATTTTGGTACTATCATCACTTAGAAATCTTGTTCTAGTATAAACACATTAATATAAGTCATTATTCATGCAATCATGTCTCATAATGCTATAACCATGATGTCCTCTCTCTAGGGTAAATGACAACACTAAAATAAACTGTCACTTATGCATATTTTGAAACCATGCATAATGTTGTGATTTTGTGTGCGTTTAGAAATCCTGCTTTAGTGAACTTTGCATATCCTGAAATCATTTAGAAATCCTGCTTTAGTGATTCTACACATGCATCATTCTGCATCCCTTTGTGCATTAGATATCATGTTTTAGGGTCTCACTCACTCAATCACACCTAGTTTAATTACCGATGCATGGAAAAGGGCATAAAACAATTTTACTCTATTTCTAAACAACTGGCAATAATACGGTATTTTTGCAACACCTAGAAAAGCATGTTTAGGTGACATAATCTACAACAGTCTTTCTTTAATAATTTTGGTAACTATTATACACTGTCCCACGCCTAGGAAAGCCTTAGGTGATTAAAATTGCTAAAACTGGAAATCTGCCTCTTTGTGCATGCTGCCTAATGCTTAACAGATCTAAAATCAGTAGGCAAACTTGTTAGGCCCCTGTTTCGGAGTGATAAAATAAATCTGCATATTTCTTATGTTCTGATACCCATCTAGATATCATGTCTTAGGATCTTGCTTAATAATATTGCCCTTGTTTGTGTTTGAGAAGGTAAACTTGAGCCTCTTATCTGCTCTTTTATGTTCCTATTTGCTGAAGTCCTATGTGTTATTGCTTGTCGTCTTAGTATTTTTCCTTTAAACCTTAGGGGTCTGTCTAGAACTTCCCATAAGTAGAGGTCCTAAATTCCTCCAGGACCGTTAAGAAGGGACGGGTAACAGCACGCATAGAGATCGCTAAATAAAACTAGCTTTAATAACCGCTAAGGGGTGGGAAGGGTAGATATTGATATGATGGCCGGTGCGCTAATACCACGTGTAGCCCCTCTCTGAGGAGTGATTACCGGGTATTGTACTAATGTGATCCTATAGAATAAATAACCTATGACTTCCCCCTATCCTTTGCATATGTGTTTAAATTGTAACTCTTTCAAAAACCCTCTTCAGGCTTTAAATCTTTTCAAGTGTACTATCACATGTGTGCTTAGACTGCGAATTCTCTCAAAAACCCTAACTTGTTTAAACGTTAATTGGCTATCTGCTACTTGCTTAAATACACAAAGTTGTTTGGCCGGGAACCACAATTGTGGACTCTGAAGGGTGCCTAACACCTTCCCCTTGGAGTAATTTCATGCCCTTACCCTATCTCTGGTTATCCAAGTCTATGGGTTCCCTAACGCACCTTAATTCGTTAGGTGGCGATTCTTCGATTCCTTGCATACCCTTTCCCAAAAGGAAACGAGTTGTCCCAACCTTGACCGATTGATAACTAGGATTTTTACCTTGTTTTTCGCCCTTCATTGCTTAGGTTTTGGTTATATTTGTACACAAAGTAGCCCCAAAAGCTTATATGTTATGCTTGTTGCAGGATTGAACCAAAATTGATGACATTCAGTCAAGGATATGCTCAAAACAGGAGTGAATCTTGCACAATTACCAAGGACAACAAAAATGCCCAACTAAAGAGTCCCAATACGGCCGAGGTCCTTTTACCATAGTCCGCGATCCCAAGCTTCAGAGAACCTGCACAAGGCATTTTCCTACCGCGGCCGCGGTGCAGAGCTTCAGAGAACCTGATACTAGGCCATTTCCCACCGCGGTCGCGGTCCAATTACCGCAGTCCGCGGTCTGAAGATTCAGAGAACCAGAATTCAAGGCCAAGAAGCATCGCGGCCGCGGTCCGCAGTCGAGCATATTTATAGACCTAGAAGCCAAGGCTATAGTTATCCACCGCGGTCCGCAGTCGAGCATATTTATAGACCTAGAATCCAAGGCTATAGTTATCCACCGCGGACCGCAGTCGATTTTGTGCGGTCCGCGGTAGCCCCGCAAGGGCATTTTTGTCCAGATTTTTGGCTAAGTATAAATAGCTCATTTTGTAATTTTATTAGGGGATCTTTGAATTTTCTGAACGGAAGAACACGTGAATAGCTAGTTTTTCATCCTTTTAGCTTATTTCTTGCATTTTTAACATTGAACCCTTGAGTTTATTGTTAAGAATCATTAATATGGGTTCTATTTCATCTCTTTCATTGAATTTAGCTTTGATTATGAGTAGCTAGACCCATTATCTAGGGTTGTGGCTCAACCCTAGTGTGGGTATTTGATGGGTTTCTAAAATTAGGGTTTGGATGTTTATGGGTGTTTTCTATTTGGGCTAATTTAGGGTTCTTACTGCTATAATTGGTGGTTGCAAACACTAATTGATCTTCAATTGACTTGGGTCCTTCTTGAGAAAGAGGACTTGAGTCTAGAAAAATTGGTCCAGCAAGAAATTAGGACATAATCAAGAGATTGATAGTCCCAATCAATTGGGTTGAATCCAGAGACGGTAAAATCCTACTTGAGTCTTAATTAACGGGTTAACCCTCGAGAGAGTAATACCCTACTTGAACCTCAATTACTTGCATATTTAACACCCAATTGGCCTCGAGAGAGGTAATTAGGGCAAAACCACTAAAACTACCGAGAGGTATAGAGCTGGCAATTTTGTGCATTGGTTATAGCGTAATCCCTAATTAACATCCTTGCCTTAGGAACTTGAAATCTGTTAAGTATTCGCCTAGGTAAAAGTCATAACCCTAGTGCCTTTATCAACATAAGAAAACAACTTCAAAACAAATTAGTTAGTTAATTTGCACTCAACAATAGTACAATTCTTAGTGGTAAATTGAAAACCACCAAAATATGAGAAGTGTAATTAGAAACACGAGGCTCTACTAGTTCACACAGACACTTACTCCAATTGTTGACTCCCTGAGGATTCGATCCAGACCTATCGGGTAAAAGCTGCACCGACCCTTGTCTTCCTACTCCTATAGTAGTGAGGGTGAGAGCCGATCACTTTTTGGCGCCGTTGTCGGGGAGTTAAGACGGTGTTGATTATATACGTGTCTAGTAGCGTTAAGTGTTTTTCTTTCCTTCTGTTTTTAATCTTTTTGCTTAATCTATTCAGGTTAAAAATGGCGGATCCAATGGGGAACATTATTGCGGGGGAGGAGGTATATGATAATCAAGAAGAAGAAATCAATCAATTACCTCCACAAAGAAGGGGCCGACAGGCCAATCTACAAGATGATATCCCAGACCCTCCCCCGCCCCTACCTCCTAGAGCTTCCCCTCGGGTCCTTCCAAACGAGGGGTATGCTAGTGCTATTGTCTCGCCGAGGATTTGGGCAGGGAACTTCAAAATTACAAACGTGATGCTCACCCTCCTAGAGCAACGGGGGTATTTCACCGGAGTCGCGCACCAGAATGCTTATAAGCATCTAAAGGGCTTCGTAGATACTTGCCGGGGAAGTAAACAGACAAATGTCTCGAAGGATGCATTACGACTCAGGTTGTTCCCTTTCTCTCTTCGGGGGAAAGCCCTTGATTGGCTCGAGCGTCTTCCCAACCATTCAATATCAACTTGGGAGGAGCTCGCGGACAAATTCATTGCCAAATTCTTTTCCCCGAGTCATATGGCGACGCTTCATGATGAAATATTGGCCTTCAAACAAGAACACAATGAGCCCTTACATGAGATATGGGAGAGATATAGGACCATGGTTAAGGAATGTCCGAACAACGACATGATTGAAGCCATGATCCAACAGACTTTCTACCGAGGGATTAACACTGTGAATCAATGTGTGGTTAATCAGTTGGCCGGTGGAAATTTTATGAAGTTGACTTATCCCGAGGCATGTGAGATTCTAGATGAGATGGCCGACACATCATCGGCTTGGAAAAGTAGAGCTAATGTGCCTCAAGGAGAGACCAGTGTGAATAGTCTCCATAAAGAGCTTCAAGAACAAGGGCAAGCAATTGTCGAGCTCACTACTACCATGAATCAACTTGCCAAAGCCCAACTCCAACAATTGCAAGGGCCGAAGCAAGTGAATGCTATGGAAGGAGTGAACATGCAAGGAACCAAAGGAGACCTCGGGGGAACTCTAAGCAAAACCATAATGATCAAAGTGACCAAGGGCCTAGTGGGTATGGCCAAGATGAAGAGTATGATGACCAAGAGGAAGATGTGATGTATGCAAACAACTATCAAGGTCNCAAACAACTATCAAGTTCAAGTCAAGAGTCAAAACAACAACCAAAGTTGGAGAAACCAAGGCAATAACCAAATTTGGGGGAATCAAAGACCAAGAAACTGGAATAACAACAACAATGCTCGGAATTGGGGGAACAACAACAACGATCATCAATGTGGGAACAATAATGACCGACAGTGAGGGAACAACAATGAGGAGAATTCGAATGGGGGAAACAACAACAACTGGGGAGGCAACGGTAACCGGGGGTTGGGCTTTCAAAGGCCCCCAATGTACCAACAACCAAGCAACCCACCTCCGTACCAATCTCAAGGGAAAAGTTCATCTGGCTCGGATATAGGTAGAATTGAAAATATGTTCAAGCAGATGATGGAGAGAAATGCAAACTCCGATGCTCAGTTGGCCTCTCACAATACCTCTATAAGGAACCTCGAAGTACGAATGGGCCAGATTTCACATGCCTTAAACACACGCCCGAAGGGTGCACTACCAAGTGATAAGGTGGTGAGCCCCAAGGGTGGGAACAATAATAATACCGGTCACGCCATGATGGTGACTACGATAAATGGAAAGGGTGGTGAAGCAAGTACTTTGAGGCAAAAGAAGATTGTTGTTGATGATGAATACATGCCCCAAAAAGAGTTACCGGTTGAAGTGGAACAAGTGATGGATGACCCAAGTGAAGGTGAGGTAAGAATTGACATACATGACAATAGGGAGGACTTGGAAAGGAACGTGAACTCGTCTAGGGAGCATGTAATTGATATGCCGGAGCTAGTGGCCCCACAAGATAAGGCACCATTGCCTAGGCCACCTCCTCCCTACCCTCAGATATTGGCCAAACAAAAGTAAGAGACTCAGTTCAAAAAGTTTATCAATATGATGAAAAGTCTCTCCATCAACGTCCCATTGGTGGAAGCCTTGGAGCAAATGCCTGGATACGCTAAGTTCATGAAGGACTTAGTGACAAAAAAGCGGCCCATAGAGTGTGAGACCATCAAGATGACTCACCAAGTGAGTGTTATAGTTTACTTCATGGCACCGAAACTTGAGGATCCGGGTGCCTTTACTATTCCTTGCACGATTGGGAGTGCAGACTTTGCCAAAGCCCTATGTGATCTTGGGGCAAGTATTAACTTGATGCCGTATTCAGTGTTTAAGACCTTGGGGATCGGACAACCTAGGGAGACCTCTATGCGTTTGAAAATGGCTGATAGGTCGATGAAGAGGCCCCTAGGTATTATTGATGATGTGCTAGTGAGGGTGGACAAGTTTATATTGCCAGCCAATTTTCTCATTCTTGACTGTGAGGTTGACTTTGAGGTCCCCATTATCTTGGGAAGGCCCTTCCTTACCACGGGGAAGGCCTTGGTTGATGTAGAAGCTGGGGAGCTCACGTTCAGAGTGGGAAATGAGAAGGTGGTCTTTCATGTATGCAAATCTATGAAACAGCCTAACAGTACGGAAGTTTGCTCATTTATGGACCTCGTGTCTGAGGTTATTATTGATGATGCCAGTGATATGATCCATGTTGATAACCCTGTGGAGTTGGACTTATTGAATCATGAGGACTCCGTGGTGGATGTTGTTCTCCATTCAAGGCATGGGTCTTATTCTTATGCTCCCGGAAAATTATCCTTGGACTTGGAGAACCGGAAGACTCCACCAACAAAGCCTTCCATTGAAGAACCTCCGAATCTGGAGTTGAAGCCACTTCCTTTCCACCTCAGGTATGAATATCTTGGTCCATCTTGTACTTTACCTGTTATTCCTTCCTCTTGGCCAACCCAAGTGCAGGTAGACTCAACTATAAAAGTGCTAAGGAGGAGGAAGAGAGCAATCAGATGGACTTTGGCGGATATTCGGGGTATTAGCCCCACCTTTTGCATGCACAAAATCATATTGGAGAATGGAGCCAAACCCTCCGTGGAACATCAAAGAAGACTCAATGAAGCAATGCAAGAGGAGGTGAAGAAGGAGATCATAAAATGGCTCGATGCGGGGGTTGTCTATCCAATTTCGGATAGCGCTTGGACTTCTCCGGTCCAATGCGTCCCGAAAAAGGGTGGAACGACAGTGATAAAAAATGATAAAAATGAGCTCATTCCCACAAGAACGGTCACCGGATGGAGGGTGTGCATGGACTACCTCAAGCTCAACAAGGTGACCCGCAAAGACCATTTTCCTTTGTCATTCTTGGATCAGATGTTGGATAGGCTTGCGGGCCGGGCCTTCTATTATTTTCTTGACGGGTATTCTGGATATAATCAAATTTTGATCGCCCCGGAGGATCAAGAGAAGACTACTTTTACTTGCCCATATAACACTTTTGCCTTTGCTCGCATGCCCTTCGGACTTTGTAACGCACAGGCCACTTTCCAAAGATGCATGATGGAAATCTTCACCGACATGGTGGAGGACTTCCTTGAAGTATTTATGGACGACTTTAGCATCGTAGGGGATTCCTTCAATGAATGCTTGTGTAATCTTGATAGGGTCCTTGCTCGATGCGAAGAGACGAACTTAGTATTGAATTGGGAAAAATGCCACTTTATGGTGGAAGAGGGAATTGTATTGGGCCATAAGATATCAAAAAATGGCATTGAAGTTGATAAAGCAAAAATTGAGGTGATCTCAAAGTTGCCACCACCTACTTCAGTTAGAGTAGTCCGGAGTTTCCTTGGTCACATCGGTTTTCTATAGCCGTTTTATCAAAGACTTCTCTAAGGTGGTAAATCCATTGTGCAAGTTGCTTGAGAAGGATGATAGATTCCATTTTGATGAACATTGTGTGCATGCCTTTGAACTTTTGAAACACAAGCTCACTACTACTCATATTATCACGGTGCCAGATTGGAGCTCACCCTTCGAGCTTATGTGTGATTCGAGCGATGTAGCTGTGGGTGCTGGGCTGGGCCAGAGGGTGGACAAGATTTTTCACCATATCTACTACGCAAGCAAGACGATGAATTCGGCCCAAATGAATTACACGGTCACGGAGAAGGAGCTTTGGCAATAATCTTTGCTATGGAGAAATTTCGTCCTTACTTGATGGGTGCGAAGGTCATAGTTCACACTGACCATGCGGCACTCTGGTATCTCATAACTAAGAAAGATTCCAAAGCGAGGCTTATGCGTTGGGTATTGTTTCTCCAAGAGTTTGACTTAGAGATTGTGGATCGAAAAGGGAGTGAAAACCAAGTGGCCGACCATCTTTCTCGGTTGGAGGAGCAAGGGCGACCTTGTGATGGACTTGAAATCAATAATAGTTTCCCGGATGAACAACTTTTGTCGGTGTCAATGCAAAAGATGCCATGGTTTGCCTATATTGCCAATTACCTTGTCACCGGGTTGTCCCTTGTGAGCTCTCTTCTAACCAAAGGAAGAAGATTAGGAGGGATAACTTGGATTTCTATTAGGATGAGCCTTATCTATTCAAGATTTGCACTGATGGGGTCATCTGAAGATGTGTACCGGAGGAAGAACAAATGGCAATTCTTGAGTCTTACCACTCCTCACCGTATGGTGGTCATCATGGAGGAGCAAGAACTGCTTCAAAGGTGCTTAGCTGTGGTTTCTTTTGGCCTACATTATACAAGGATGCCGGTGATCTAGTCAAAAGGTGTGATGAGTACCAAAGGACCGGGGGAATTTCCAAGAAAGACGAGATGCCTCTAAATTATATTCTTAAATGGATATCTTTGATATTTGGGGCATCGATCTCATGGGACCATTTGTGAGTTCTTGCGGGAACACGTACATTCTAGTGGCGTTCGATTATGTGTCTAAATGGGTTGAGGCCGTGGCTTTGCCCAACAATGAAGCCAAGAGTGTTATTGCTTTCCTCAAGAAGAACATTTTTACAAGTTTTGGCACGCCTCGTGCTATCATCAGTGATGGGGGGTCGCATTTTTGCAACAAAGCCTTTGACACCTTACTTTCCAAGTATGGTGTCAATCACAAAGTCACCACCCCCTACCACCATCGGGCAAGTGGCCAAGTGGAAGTCTCTAACAGAGAAATAAAGAGAATATTATCAAGGACGGTCAATACTAATAGGACTGATTGGGCAAAGAAATTGGATGATGCTCGTTGGGCTTATAGAACCGCTTACAAGACCCCAATTGGTATGTCCCCGTACCGGTTGGTCTTCAGGAAAGCTTGCCATATTTCGGTGGAGTTGGAGCACAAGGCTATGTGGGCCTTGAAAAAGTTAAACCTTGAATGGGATGTGGCTGCAAACCTTCGTGTGGAGCAACTAAATGAGCTAGACGAATTCAGATTCCATGCGTACTCCAGTTCGTCCTTGTACAAGGACAAAATGAAGTACCTTCATGACAAGTATGCTCGAGGAAAATAGTTCAAGGTGGGTGACTTGGTTCTATT
Organism: Nicotiana undulata; assembly: GCA_005239495.1. Classification (NCBI taxonomy): domain Eukaryota; kingdom Viridiplantae; phylum Streptophyta; class Magnoliopsida; order Solanales; family Solanaceae; genus Nicotiana; species Nicotiana undulata. The sequence continues at coordinate 34,518 of ML288274.1, forward strand.
GTTCAATTCTCGGTTGAGGCTATTCCCGGGAAAACTCAAGTCAAAATGGAGCGGCCTTTCAAAGTGGTATTTGTGACTTCATTTGGTGCTCTTGATCTCAAAAACAAAAGTGGAGAAATCTTCAGAGTCAATGTTCACCGGGTCAAACACTATCTTGGCAAGATTGATGATAGCCACGTGGTGGCACCTCTTCATCTTAAATGATCTCAGTAACATGCGTCGTGCCGCGATGTTAAATTAGGCGCTTCTTGGGAGGCAACCCATGCGTCTTTATTTTTTTGTTTTCCTTTGTTTTTCTTAGTAGAATAGGATTCATTTTTGTACTAACTGGTTTTTGGATGTTGTAGGGTGATTTTGACACAGGACAAAAATGCTAAGTTTGGAAAACATGCTCTCTGAAGTTTGCATCGCGGCCGCGGTCCGCGATGCCCTTTTAAGCTGGGAGGTGGTCTCTGAACCTTGCTCCGCGGCCGCGGTCCTCTTTTCGCGGTCCGCGGATACCAAGTACTGGGAAAGCCCTCTCTGAATCTACCTCACCGCGGCCGCAGTCAACTTTTTGCGGTCCGCGGTGGCTTTTGAACTTCAACTCATTCACAGTGCATGACCGCGGACCGTGGTCGATTTTTCACGGTCTGCGGTGGGTAAGTGTGTGGACCCCAGCCCCCTCTATAAATAGACCTTTAGGGCTTCAGTTCATACTTTACGCACTTTCACTTCCCAAAGCATATTTTAACTGTGTCTCATGCCTCTTCTCTCTGAAATTGCATTTTACTTCATCAAATCCTCATCCAAGCATCTAGTAAGTGTAATTGTGATTAATTAACTTCTTAATTTCATTATTTTCTACATCATTTGGTAGAGTTTCTTGTCTTTTTCATGATTTTTCTTTTCTAGGCTTTTAACTATGTTAGGGTTAGTTCAAAATGATCATCTTAGACCCTTGGAATCTAATTGCACTGATTAAACATGTGGGGATTAACTAAATGGGCATTTGAACATGAAAATGGAAAATATTTATAAAAACCTAATTGTTCGTCTGATCGCGGTCCGCGGTCAATTTTTCGTGGTCCGCGATCCTCAATATTCTGAAATGCAGGTCCTCTAATCTTACTTCACCGCGGCCGCGGCCAATTTTTTGTGGTCCGCGGTGCTAGATTCAGAGAGTAAGTTGTAAGCTTAGGTCCTCCACCGCGGTCCGCGGTCCATTTCTCGCGGTCCGCGGTGGCTGTTCTACAACTTATCTGCTTCTGAGTTTCTGTCTGTGAGTGTTTGTGCAACCTCTCTTTGGGTACTAACCATGTTTAAATGTTTCAATATTGCAGACAATGGTTCTATCAAGAGATGGAGGTCATAAACCAACGGGCAAGGGTGAATCATCCGGGAGGAGAGGCAAGAAAATGATAAAGCTTGATCCAAAGGTCCGGGAAGAAATGAAAAGAACAAGGAAAGCTATACAGACATTAGACAAAGTTGCTTCCCACTCGGACAGTGATTATGTCCCCTCCGAAGCCTCGTCAGAATCTATACTGGGGTACGTCGAAGACTTCCCGGAAAGGTTTCGGCTGACCAATGAACCATCAGACTCTCCCCCTACCCAAGCATCTACACACTTTGAGTCAGTTGAGGGCTCAGTCTCCGGGAGTGGCCACACGTACTCTACCTCACCTACAACTTCCTTATCAGGGGAGCATTCTGGTAATGATGAAGGGGGTGAACCCCAAGTTGAGGGGGTAGAGCATACAAGGAACCCATATGCATGGCAGAACAGATTTGTAAGTGAAGCGGCTTTCCATAAGTTTCGGGATTTGTGAGGCTCAAGGTCACTCATATTGGAGCGCAAGTTCACAATCAAAGACTTGTTGCCCCACAACCCCGATGTGAAGAGGCAGTTTACAGAAAGAAAAGGCTGGGACTACTTCTCCGCTTACCTTTCGGATGCCAATGAGCATCTCGTCAAGGAGTTCTACACCAATTTGCTATTTCTACAAAAGAACTCCAAGGCAACCATAGTGAGAAATCTCACGGTGCCTTTTGACGGGAAGACTTTGAACACTTACCTGGAGATGGATGATGTGGATGACTCATGATACCAGGAGAAGCTAGCAGAGAAAGATGCGGCCCGAAATTGGCTGGCTTTGCACTTAGCCAGGCCTGGGGAGACTCTTGAGTGGTTACCGGCTGGAAAGACTATCTTCCGGAATACCCTGAATTTTGAAGCCAAGGGATGGGAAACCTTCGTGTGCAACAGGTTGGACCCAACTTTTCATGAGAACACCATACCCCTCAGTCGAGTTGTGCTTATTGCTTCCATCATGGCTGGGTTCCCGATCAATGTTGGAATATCATGTCCGACGTCATCAATAGGGTGGTAAACGAAGGTGATAAATCTTACCCTTTTCATAACTTCATTACCATATATTTTGAGGACCATGGGGTGGACAAGAAGCGCTTTGATATAAAAGTCAAGCCCAAAGCGTACTTCTCTTGGTATGATTTTCTAGATGAGGACAACCCCAAAAGGAAGTTCAAGGGTAAGTCTGTTGCCTCCACTGGCCAGTCTGAAGAGCCAGTGGTGGTGGTGGAGTCATCTCAGCCTCAGCCAGACATTCTAGAGGGTGCACCAGGCCCATATACTTCAGCCGGTCCAGCCATTCCTTCATCCAGGGCTTATCCTCTGATAGCCCACAGACTCAGTCAGACATTGACCAACATCAACAACTGGACGCCGGCAACGACTTCAAAGTTGTCTGTGATTTCTACGTCTGTGGCAGCCCCGACCACTCCTCTACCACCACAGGTACCCCAGTCCGTTGAGGAAACGCTGAAGGAAATTCTGGAAAACCAGAAGAATATTTTGGATGTTGTGGGAGCACATGGGACCACAGTGAAGAAGCTAGCAAAGGAAACAAAGAAGTTGCGGCACACCCGTGCTTCAAAGGAGTCAGTGGCAGAGTAGGTGAACAAGCTGAAGGGGGATCAGATACCTTTGGATCTGTTGTTATCAGACCCTTCAGCCCAGCCCGAGCAGTAGCCAGAGCAGGAGACAAAGCCCGATAGGCCGGCAAAGAGAAGGAGGGTGTTGCCCCGCACAGAGGGCATTCGACTAGTTCTGGCAGACCCTCCAGTGCAGACTTAGGTTGCGGAGCAGACTCAGTCCCAGGGCCAGGAGGCACAGAGCGCAGAGGGTTAGTCCCAACCACCACCACAGGCACATGCAGACCCACCTCAGACAGACCCAGCACAGTCACAGTCACAGGGCCCAGCACAGGCCGAGAGCCAATAGGGAGTTTTCTCTACTCTCTCTCTCCCATTTTTTAGCTCTTTTTGATATATAGCATTGAGGACAATACCAGATTTTAGTTGGGAGAGTGGCCCTATAGGTATTTTTGATAGGATACTAATGGTTGTATAATTCAGATGACTTTTTCTTTCATTATGCTTTATTTTCATTTTGGTATGTAAATAAGTTTACTATTTCAGTACTTTTTGACTTTTTACTTTTTGGTATGTCTAAAGTTACTTTTCATTGTATATATTCATCCCCTTATGTATATTCGACTAAATACCCTCATGTACATATTCATTCTATCCCCCGCATTTTACTTTACGCACTTTTCCATTTTATAGCTTCTTATTTTTCTTGCATAGCTTCTTGTTTTGAAATTCTCGCTTGCAATAAGCCTTTGGTTTTCTTAACGCCACGGTTCTTTCCAAAAGCGGAATTTGTGTGAACCGGGTGACTCTTCCCGAGGATGGATGGCGTGACAACCTTCTTAAGGGTTTGAGTCTGTTTTCCCTTTTTGTTTTTGTTTTTCTTCTTTTTCTAGTTAGTGAATAAAGGTGACTCAAGAAAAGATTCACTTGGGCCTAACACATTTGCCTTTGATCCCATGGTCAAAGACAAACCGTTGTGTTTAGGACGGTGATAGTGATGATCTTGAGACTCTTGTGTTGGTCGATAATCATCAAGTGGTTCTTCGGGACCATTGTGTTACTCAAAGCACGACTAAGGTCGTTGTGGGCCCTCTACTCTGTTTCTGTAGCAATCACATAGCTTGAGTGGTGAGAATTTGCAATTGCAAGTCCAAGTCCCGTGCCTTTAGTCTAGAACTTGCCCTGAATGTTTGTCTAGGCGAAATTCTAAGTGTAGTTTGACTTGAGAAGTGACTATAGGCTCTCCTTGACCCGAATAGTGAAGTGAACAATTCCATGACCTACCAAAGATAAACTCCCTAGTCAACCCCTTTTGAGACTTAGACCCTTCCTTTCAAAAACCAAGCTACAAGCCTTCACCCATTTTTATCCTCTCTTGGCACCCGATCTTTCCTTAGCACGAGGCAAAAAAAAACATAAGTTTGGGGGAGAGACGAGGGATGTAATAAAGTGAAAAAGAAGGCACAAAAGAAAGAAAAAGGAAAGGCAGTGAAAAAAAGGGGAAGAAAATAAAAATGAACAAATAGAAGAAATAAAGGGAATTGATGAAAGTATTGTGACCAAAGGTTTGGAATGCCTAAAAAGGAGAAAAGTGTCTTGAATGAACAAAAAGGTGTGACAATATGTCTCTCCAACCCTACAAAAAGAGTTAAGATGACTCAAAGAGTCAAGAAAATGTGAGAACAAAAATGAAGTGCTTAAGGAAAGATAGAGCTCACTCTGACCAAATACTTCCTACCCTTGACCAAAAGCCTTCATCACGTGTCCACAAAAGCCCTGTATGATTTCGAGTCAAATGAAACTTATATTAGTGGTGATTTACATAAAGGGCAAGCCTATGGTACTGTGAGCCGGACTTGAGTCTTTTCTTTGAGAGAAATGAGCGAACTCACACATTCCTCGTTCTGAGCGTCACTATTCTAAAAGTGAGGTGGTTAGGGATAGTTGCGGAGTATGAGTCTGGGTTCCACAATGACCAAGGTAGTGGTTAGAGTCTCGTTGATGCACCGTGTCAGCTCTTGAATCACACTTGAAATCATGGTTTTAACAGGTTCAAACATTGTTAATGATGCATGTGCATTAAGGGCTATTGTTAGTCCCAATTGATACTAGTTGAGGTTACCTTATGATATCCGGATTTTCTTGGAATCAATCAATAGGGGTGGGGCTTATTTTGTTTGCTTGAGGACAAGCAAAAGCTTAAGTTTGGGGGAGTTGATAACTAGGATTTTTACCTTGTTTTCCGCCTTTCATTGCTTAGGTTTTGATTATATTTGTACACAAAGTAGCCCCAAAAGCTTATATGTTGTGCTTGTTGCAGGATTGAACCAAATTGATGACATTCAGTCAAGGATATGCTCAAAACAGGAGTGAATCTTTCACAATTACCAAGGACAACAAAAATTCCCAACTAAAGAGTCCCACAGCGGCCGCGGTCCTTTTACCGCGGTCCGCGATCCCAAGCTTCAGAGAACCTGCACAAGGCATTTTCCCACCACGGACGCGATCCACTTACCGCGGTCCGCGATCCCAAGCTTCAGAGAACCTGCACAAGGCATTTTCCCACCACGGACGCGATCCACTTACCGCGGTCCGCGGTCTGAAGATTCAGAGAACCAGAATTCAAGGCCAAGAAGCACCACGGCCGCGGTCCATTTACCGCGGTCCGCAGTCGAGCATATTCAGAGACCTAAAAGCCAAGGCTATAGTTGTCCACCGCAGACCGCGATCGATTTTGTGCGGTCCGCGGTAGCCCCGCAGGGGCATTTTTGTCCAGATTTTTGGCTGAGTATAAATAGATCATTTTGTAATTTTATTAGGGAATTTTTGAATTTGTTGAACGGAAGAACACGTGAATAGCTAGTTTTTCATCTTTTTAGCTTATTTCTTGCATTTTTAACATTGAACCCTTGAGTTTATTGTTAAGAATCATTAATATGGGTTCTATTTCATCTCTTTCATTGAATTTATCTTTGATTATGAGTAGCTAGACCCATTAGCTAGGGTTGTGGCCCAACCCTAGTGTGGGTATTTGATGGGTTTCTAAAATTAGGGTTGGATTTTTATGGGTGTTTGCTATTTGGGCTACTTTAGGGTTCTTATTGCTATAATTGGTGGTTGCAAACACTAATTGATCTTCAATTGACTTAGGTCCTTCTTGATAAAGAAGACTTGAGTCTAGAAAAATTGGTCCAACAAGAAATTAGGACATAATCAAGAGATTGGTAGTCCCAATCAATTGGGTTGAATCCAGAGACGGTAAAACCCTACTTGAGTCTTAATTAACGGGTTAACCCTAAGTCCAACCTGGACGAGACTGAGGTTATCAACCTGGGAAATTCAGAAAACGTCAAGGAAACACGGATCAGTATTCATTTGTCACTGACAGAGAAGAAAGAATACATAGAGTTTTTAAAGGAGTATGAGGATATATTCGCTTGGTCGTATGATGACATGACTGGCCTAAGTACGTCTATTGTGGCTCACAAACTGCCAACCAATCCAATGTGTCCACCGGTAAAACAAAAGCTCAAGAAGTTCAAACCTGATATGAGTTTGAAAATCAAAGAAGAAGTTACCAAGCAGATCAACGCCAAAGTTCTCCGGGTAGTTGAATACCCGACATGGTTAGCCAACATTGTACCTGTGCCGAAGAAGGACGGGAAGGTCAGAATCTATGTCGACTACCGAGATCTCAATTGGTCCAGTCCGAAAGACGACTTCCCCTTGCCAAATATACACATCCTAATTGACAATTGCGCCAAGCATGAATTACAGTCATTCGTGGATTACTTCGCTGGCTACCATCAGATTTGGATGGATGAGGAAGATGCTGAGAAAATGGCTTTCATTACGCCGTGGGGAGTATACTATTATAAGATGATGCCATTCGGCCTGAAGAATGTAGGGGCCACTTACATGAGGGATATGACCACTATCTTCCACGACATGATTCACAAGGAGGTCGAGGTATACGTGGATGATGTTATTATCAAGTCCAAGAAAGCCACAAACCATATAGAGGATTTGAGGAAGTTCTTCAATAGGTTGCGAAAATACAATCTGAAACTGAACCCCGCGAAGTGTGCATTCGGGGTTCCTACTGGGAAGTTGCTGGGGTTTATTGTGAGCCGTCGGGGAATAGAACTGGATCCGTCAAAAGTCAAGGCCATTCAAGAGCTACTGCCGCCAAAGAACAAGAAGGATGTGATGGGTTTCTTGGGGAGACTTAATTACATCAGTCGGTTCATAGCACAGTCCACAGTTATTTGTGAGTCAATTTTTAAAATGCTGAAGAAGGACGTCGCGACCAAGTGGACCGATGATTGCCAAAAGGCCTTTGACAGAATCAAGGAATATTTGTCAACACCGCCAGTCATGGTACCTCTTGAGCCGGGTAGGCCTCTATTACTCTACCTTATAGTGTTAGATGGAGCTTTCGGCTGCATTCTGGGGCAACATGATGAAACAGGAAGGAAGGAACAAGCCATTTACTATCTCATCAAGAAGTTCACTCCATACGAGGCCCGATATTCTCTATTGGAACGCACTTGTTGTGCTTTGACTTGGGTAGCTCAGAAGCTGAGACATTACTTTTGTGCCTACACGACATATCTCATATCGAGAATGGATCCACTGAAGTACATCTTTCAGAAGCCCATGCCCACTGGCAAGCTGGCCAAGTGGCAAATCGTGCTGAGTGAGTTCGACATTGTCTACATGACTCAGAAAGCTGTCAAGGGATAGGCACTGGCAGACCACCTCGCTGAAAACCCCGTGGATGGAGAATACGAACCTCTGAAAACGTATTTTCCTGATGAAGGGGTATCGTTCGTAGGAGAAGACATTGCAGAATCCTACGACGGTTGGAAGATGTTCTTTGATGGAGCAGCAAACTTCAAGGAAGTCGGTATTGGAGCAGCCTTAATATCGGAAACCGGTCAGCATTATCCGGTATCCGCCAAGCTCATGTTCCCCTGCACCAACAATATGGCAGAGTATGAAGCCTGTATCTTAGGGATCAATATGGCCATTCACATGAACGTCCAAGAGTTGTTAGTGATCGGAGATTCAGACTTATTGGTACATCAGGTACAAGGAGAATGGGCAACCAAGAATTCCAAAATACTACCATATCTGCATCACATACAGGAATTAAGAAAGAGGTTCACAAAGATAGAGTTCCGGCATGTCCCTAGAATCCAGAACGAGTTCGCCGATGCTTTGTCTACTTTGTCCTTAATGATCTAGCAGCCGGACAACTGTGCGCATGTTGAAGAAGAAGCGGACGAAAATCCTTGGTTTCATGATATCAAGGAGTATTTGGCAAAAGGAGATTACCCAGAGCTTGCAAATTCCACTCAGAAACGCACACTTCGAAGACTATCCAATAATTTCTTTCACATCGGAGGAATCCTGTATATGAGGACTCCCGATTTGGGACTATTAAGGTGTGTTGGCGCAAAGGAAGCATAAAAACTACTAGAGGAAATTCATGATGGGACCTGCGGCCCACATATGAACGGTTTTGTTCTGGCAAAGAAGATACTCCGAGCTAGTTACTTTTGGATGACTATGAAAACGGACTGCATCCAGTACGTCCGAAAATTCCACCGTTGTCAGATACATGGAGATATAATAAAGGTACCTCCAAGTGAGCTCAATGCAACAAGTTCACCATGGTCGTTCGCCACCTGGGGCATGGATGTTATTGGACCAATCGAGCATGCCGCCTCCAACGGACACAGGTTCATTCTGGTGGCCATAGATTACTTAACTAAATGGGTCGAAGCAGCCTCCTACAAAGCAGTTACTAAGAAAGTTGTGGCCGACTTTGTCCGCGACCGCATTGTTTGTCGATTCGGAGTTCCAGAGTCGATCATCACCGACAATGGTTCTAATCTTAACAGTGACTTGATGAAAGCTATGTGCAAAACTTTCAAGATCAAGCACAAGAACTCCACAGCATACAGACCTCAGATGAATGGAGCCATAGAGGCCGCTAACAAAAACATCAAGAAGATACTAAGGAAGATGATAGAAAGGCACAAGCAGTGTCATGAAAAGTTATCATTCGCCTTATTGGGATATCGCACCACGGTTCGCACATCAACCGAGGCAACTCCTTATATGTTGGTTTACGGTACAGAGGTCGTTATTCCCGCCGAAGTTGAGATCCCATCCGTAAGAATCATACCGGAAGCTGAGCTCAGCGATGCAGAATGGGTAAGAAGTCGTTATGAGCAACAAGCCCTCATAGACAGAAACATAATGAATGCAGTCTGTCGTGGACAATTATATCAGAACAGAATGACCAAAGCCTTCGACAAGAAAGTCAAGCTGAGACGATTCACACCAAGGTAGTTGGTGTTAAAGAAAATCTTTCCATATCAAGATGAAGCCATGGGGAAATTCTCTCCCAACTGGAAGGGCCCGTACATGGTTCGGAGAGTGCTGACAGGAGGATCATTTATACTTGCAGAAATGGACGGAGAAGTCTGGCCAAACCGATCAATTCAGATGCAGTCAAACGTTATTATGTGTAATCCTTTATGCTTCTATCAAATGTTGTGAATTGAACTACGCATGACCTGATTCCCGTTTAAGAGGGGATACGTAGCAGCCCTATGGGTTCGGTCACAATTCAATAAAATTTCATTTTTTCCCCGTAACTGGAAATTGGGGCAGAATTTTGAGGAGGACCCTCAAAATTCTGAAACAAGTTCAGCCAATCGCCGCACGAGCAACAGTCATAAGTATTCACCCATCAAAATGGGGTAGAATATTGAGAAGGACCCTTAAAATTCCGTAGGAGGAGAGGCATAATGAGCTAACACGCAGAGAAGTCCCAAATTTTATCACAATCGCAAAGGCCGAAAGTTCGATGTCCATACAAAGGGACAAGCATGTTCAAAACCACAATCCTCAAGGACATAATACTTGATGTCACCTATTAGCAATACAAATAATGCCCCGCAGTCACAATACCCTCGACAATCACAGTGCCACAATTTATTACCAGCTAAGAATTCCTACCGTCATTTATTTTTTCTGCATAAGGCTACTATTCTGCTTTCCAAGACTAAACGTTGTCTCCATATACATTCGCATTCTTGCATAAGGCTACCATTCTGCCTTCCGAGGTTAAACTCTACCTCCATCTGCATTGCATAAGGCTACTATTCTGCTTTCCAAGACTAAACGTTGTCTCCATATGCATTCGCATTCTTGCATAAGGCTACATTTTTGCCTTCCGAGACTAAACGCTGTCTCCATATGCATTCTTTCATAAGGCTAACTTTCTGCCTTCCGAGGTTAAACTTTACCTCCATCTGCATTTGCATTCTTGCATAAGGCTATCATTCTGCCTTCTGAGGTTAAACTCTACCTCCACTTGCATTGCATTCTTTCATAAGGCTACCATTATGCCTTTCGAGGTTAAGCTCTACCTCTATCTGCATGGCATAAGGCTACTATTCCGCCTTCCGAGGCTAAACGATGCTTCCAATTTACGTTTTTTTTAAAAACACTGTCTCAAGCATTATTTACTTCGCTTTCCTTTCGGGCTAAGCTCTGCCCTTTAATTACCAAGACTAAGCTCTGTGTTGTTCGCATCATATTATTGCATCTTCATGGGCTAAAATATCGCCAACCTATCCAAAGGCGTCATCGTTCGGAGGCACCATCTTCATAGCCCGAGAACACTATGCCATGGCCTGAGGATCTCTTTTTATCATTTTGCATATCATTATTCAAAGGCGTCATGGTTCGAAGGCACCATCCTCATGGCCCGAGAACATCATTTCATGACCTGTGAATCCTGCATCAAGCAATTCATGGCCCAGGACATCATGGTCTAGGGACGTCATCCTTAACCGTCCAAAGACAACATTCATGGTCCAACGGGAATTTGCATCATGTTTAATTACACACAATATATGCTTGTAGTGTTCATTTGCAGGTAATCTGGCTAGAAACAGCCATCCTGGCAGGAGCGGTCCCGCTCCAGTTCTCCTAACTACCCTGTCAGCCGTTTGTTCACCTAACCCTGTACTTCGCATCCGTTCTTGTACAACTTCATCGGTATACTTCGCCGATGACTCCTGAACTACATACGGCCTGATTCCTGTAAAACCAGGGATATGTAGGCAACTCAGAAACCATGGTGCGACCTAAAATTCTTAAACCATTTCACTCGGTCAAAATTGGCCATCATATCTTTACCCGACAACTCTTTCATCCTTCCCGGATAAAGAGGGGCAGCTGTTGATACCCAATTTTTTCTCAAATCATTTTAAAAATCTGCATATATGCCTTCAAAATCGCTTTTTATAATAACTGGCATTTTTCCCATAATTTTACATATTTTATTAATTTCATTTCCAATTTTATTCAGTATTTTATCTCAATAATTATACATAAATTGTATTAAAGATAATTTTTCAAATATTTCCCAACTCAATACAGTATTTTAATCCTATTGGGATTTAATTATTTCATAAATTAGCCAATTTGGCATTATTTAGCTCTAATTACAGTGATTTCACAATTATGGTCCAATTACACATTTTATACCATTTAAATCAATAATTTGGCATTTTATATTTTTAATATTAGCTAATTACCTTAATTTCATTTTACTTAGCATTAGTTTCATTCTATATAATAATTATCTATTTTATTAATTATTTTTATCTAATTTTAATGGGTATTTAACAATTTGCCACTTTTATTTTAAATTATAGCCTAAATTGGACCCAATACCCCAACCCATCTGATTAAATCTGCCCCAATTAACCCCGGCCCAAACCAAATTCCTACCCGGCCCAACCCCACGACCAATCTGAGTCGTTGATAATTTTAAATCAACGACCCAGATTAGTGTTACCATAATTAAACCTAGGTGGCTACCCCCCGACCCCTCATTTCACTCGGTCTCTCATCTCTCTACTCTCTATCTCTAACTCTCTAACTCTCTAGAGACTTCCAGTCTACTCTCAGCCTCCGATGAGGCCCTTCGTCTTCTCCGGCCGTCTCTTCGCTGGAGACCATGGAATCCTCACCATCCTCCTGCCTCCTATGACTCCTTTACGCCGGTAATGCTATCCCTAAGGCCCTCAAAGGACGAGGACTAGTCTACTCACACCTAGGGTTTGTTCCTGCTTGCTTCAGGCCTTCAGGGCTCGATTTTGAGTAAGATCTTCCCATCTTTTGCCTAAACCCATGGGTTTCTAGGCCGGTATCTTCATCTTTGGGTTCACCCTTTAAACCCTAACTTCTGAATCTTCTGATTTTTTTTTTAGATCTGTGATGTATCTATGCGTCTTTTAAGGTTCTCATACGTTTTCCTCAAAAGATTTCTTCGATTTCAAACGATTTCTTCATTTTCCTAACTAGGGTTTCAAGACCCTTTTGCAAAATGATTTCTTTTCGATTTTTAGCAATTACTTTGTAATTTCTAGCATGTTTAAACATCACCTGAGTCTTTTCTTTTGTTCGATTCATTTTAGTTAAGAAACCCTAATACCTCTGGGTTCGATTAGAAGGTTTGAGTCTGTTTGCAATGTTGTTTGCGGGTCCCTCGTGAACTTTCTGAATGTCCTATGTGTTCCATGCTCCTTGCTCTAAATCTGTTGCTAAGGTTTCTGAATCTATATTGTTCTTTTAACTACTTGCTTAGGGTTTCTCTCATTTTTTTGTTCAACTCATGCTATTTATCCACTAATAAATCTGATTATTCGTTTTATTGATTACTAGTTTTGTGCATTTTTTTTATAAAAGTTGTGATACCTTCCTTGAATATGTGATTTCGTGTATTTTCCTTATAACTCTCTATTGATTTTCGAATTATTTCCTTGTTTGTGTGCTACTTTCCTTAGTTAGTATTGACCCCCTGTAATTTTCAATCTCATGTGTGATTCTTTGAATCAATTTTCAGAATTAAAATTGTACTCCACCCTATTTATGTGCACAAATATAATTACTTGACATATACTTTCCTTATTTGAAATATTCTGTATTTAGTCTTTATAACATGCTACATGCTTTTACTACTCCTAATATGGTAAAATCAGTCTTGTAATTGATTATTTTCCTTGTTTAATATAACTTGTATCTGTTTGAACCATGACTCCCTAATTAAAGGGAGTCCGATTCTTTAATTGATTCTGATTGAGGTTCTTCGTAAAACTATGTTAAATTAGTACTTCTTACCTTATTACTCTGGCATGTTTAAGACTATAAATGCCTTTACTCTCATTAGCATAAGACACGAACATAGACCTTGTTCTACTCTCTTTTACTCACACACACATTCTACTACTCTTCTCTTAATTGCTTGTTGTTACTAGTCGGTTGGAAGCCAAGACTAGTTATTCTACTTGCTTACTTCTTACTCTGTATTTGTTGTCTTCAACTGGTATGTTTCCAATTTATATTTAAAGTCTCCAAAACAATATGTTTCTTTGGGTACTACGATTCATCTTGTTTCTGATCTTCTTTTACTTATGGCTTTGTTGTCCTACTTACAACTAATTTGGTATACTCTGTTGTTTAGTTCTTAGTACCCCTCCCATTTAGCCTGAGCATGAGTACTCCCTCTTGTGTGTTTCAATGTCATCCTACTTATGTCTTCTGTGATCCCTAGTGTACTACAATTGCATTGTATATTACCTAGCCGCCATGTAATCTTGAACACATGATATTTCCTAAACCTATGCGTAATTGTGTACTACCCTCTCCCAGTACTCCCTCGAATCTGATTATGTTTAGATCTTGGCATGAATTCTTGGTGATCAACTGTGTTTGTGACTGTTCAGACTCAATACTAGTCCGTGACACTCTAAAACTTCTCTAAATGCTAATACGTATCCTAATATGTTTCTATGTATCCCCAATTCCCACTATCCCTGAGTGAAATCTATGTTTGAATGTGTTGGACCTGTTCGAGTTGTTTGTTGCTTTTCCAAAGATGTTTACATTATATTCAAGTTGTTTCATTACTGATCAAAACATTTTTCAGAAAACTTCTTTACTTACTGAATCAATCCAGTACTGTTTTTGTCAAGACCTTTTCAAACCTTTCTCCTGCACTTTATCTTATTCCTAGACTCTTAAATTTTGCCCCCTCAGTGTGAGCACTACATTGGGACCCCTGAGCTCCCTATGAACTCTGACACACTGAGGCTGGTACTTACACGCTACACATGTTCAATTCTTGGTTACTAAGTCTGGGTGTGAGCATTGCTCGGGAGCCCTTGAGGTCCTTAGGGAACTTTGACACAACAGGATTATGAAAGGCTGTGAAATACCATATGGCAATGAGGTTTGAAGAATCTGGGCCTAATTGAAGGCTCCCTATAGAATAACTTCTTATTTTCTATTTTTGGTTATGTAATTCATAATCCTTGGCCTGTAATAATTTGTAAACAACTCTGGGGATGGATAGTGAAAGAGGGAAAGGGATAACTTGTATGCTATAAAGGGTAGAAACCATGCTTAGGTTTACATTTTCTATTTTTGCGCAATAGAACTCATGTTTAAGGCCAATGTGTGCAAAATCATGCATTAGATACCATGTCCCTAGGTCTCATGCATATTGTTTCCAGCATCTTTGACATTACTGTTATATCACCTAGAAATCCTATTTTAGGATACATATATTAATAATTTGTACTTCATGCAATTATGTCTCATAACGCCATAACCATGCCTCATAAACACTCAAAAATCATGTCTCTAGGATAGCACTAAGTAAATTGTCACACTTGCATCTTCTGAAACCATGATTAATACTGGACTGTTGTGCATTTAGATAACCCGTTCTTAGGAATTCTGCATATAATTCATCCTGTCTTACCTGCGCATTAGATATCATGTTATAGGGTCCTAATCGCTCAACTACACTTAGTCTAATTACTGATGCATATAAAAGGTGTAAACAACCTCACTCAGTTCTCTCTAAAACAACTGGTAATACGTGTGTGTTCTGAACAACCTAGAACAGCATGTTTAGGTAACAATCTACAACAATTTCTCTAATAATTTTGATACATTGTCCCCCTCCTAGGCAAGCCATAGGGGATTAAATTTCTAAAACTGGAAGTCCGTCTCTCTCTTGTGTGTGTTGCTTAATGCTAACAGGTTCTTTCAATCAATAGGCAAACTGATTAGGGATTTCAATAACAAAACTGCATGTCTGTTTATCCTCTGAGTTCACTTACACACCATGTCTTAGGATCTTAATTAACAATACTACCCTTATATGTGTTTGAGTCGTGCTAATTATATGCATTATATGCGGAGGTAAATCTGACCCTCTTATATGCTCCTATGTGTTTCCCATTAACTGCAGTCCTACATGTTCTTTGCTTGTCGCCTTAGAATTTTACCCCTTTAAACCTGAGGGTCTGCCTAGTACCTACTCTTTTAGGATAGTAGTCCTAACCTCCTCCGGGACTGATAGGAAGGTACGGGTAATAGCACGCAATAGATCTTGTGACCAACACGCGCTTTAAACACCTTCACGGGGTGGGAAAGTGTATAATATGGATATGATGACCGATGCACTAATACCACGTGTAGCCCCTCTTTGAGGAGTGTCATACCGGGTATTGCATTGATGTGATCCATATTGTTATAAATCTAGGATATCCCTTGCTTTAAATATTAGATTATAACTCTTTTCAAGATTTAGCCGTTCTATAATCATTTTCAAACACATGCATGCTTTAAATCCCCTCTTACTTGAGCCTTTACTTGCTATTTGCTAAACTGTACAAATTCACAAAAACTATTTCATCGGGGAACCACACTTGTGGATCCTGAGGGGTGCCTAACACCTTCCCCTTGGGATAATTTCAAGCCCTTACCCTATCTCTGGTTAGCAACGTAGTTGTAACTGAACCCCTAGGTGCCCTAACGCACCGTTAAAATTGTTAGGTGGCGACTCTCCAAAAAATGCAAACCCCTTTCCCAAAAGGAAAGAGTTGCCTCAACCCAAATGTCCTGAACCCGATCTCCGCGAGGAAAAAGAGGGCGCGACAGTGAGACCCCTCTATTTATAGGGAAAGAGTGACTTAGCCACCAAGTAACAAACCCGAGAATCTCTCTAGAATATAGACATTCACCATAAATAGTATTCTATTTATAACACTCCCCATTGAATGTTTATTCAACAAATAATGTGTCTCGTTAAAACCTTAACTAAAATAAAACCCAATGGGAAAAAAAATCTAGAAAAGGAAAAAGAGTACACATGTTTAGAAATGCGCCTTTTGATTACCTCGTTAAAAACCTTGCAAGGAAAACTCAGTGGGACAAAATCGTGTAAGGAAAAAAGAGTGCAACGCAAATTAACTTCCCCTGATGAGAGCATCAATTCACATCCTTAAGCCTTCGCATCCCAATCTTGTGTATTAGCTTCTTGAAGGTTGATGTTGGTAGAGATTTTGTGAACAAATCAGCCATATTATCACTTGAACGAATCTGTTGCGCATTAATATCACCATCCTTTTGAAGATCATGTGTGAAAAATAACTTTGGCGAAATGTGCTTTGTCATATCTCCCTTGAATTGGGCTATGCATGCTGCATTGTCTTCATACAAAATTGTGGGTAGTTTGTCACACTTCAAACCACATTTGTCTCGAATGAGATGTATTATAGACCTCAACCACACACATTCTCGACTTGCTTCGTGAATAGCAATTATCTCAGCGTGATTAGATGAAGTAGCCACGATCGATTACTTAGTCGATCGCCAAGATATGGCAGTACCTCCACATGTAAACACATAGCCTGTTTGAGATCGAGCCATGTGCGGGTCAGATAAATACCCAGCATCGGCATAGCCAACAAGATCGGGACTGCAATTATTGCCATAAAATAAGCCCATATCGGTAGTCCCTTTTAGATACCACAATATGTGTTTGATTCTATTCCAATGTCTCCTTGTAGAAGCAGAACTATATCTTGGACATTAACTGAAAAAGCTATGTAAGGCCTTGTAGTGTTAGCAAGATACATTAGTGCACCAATTGCTCTAAGATATGGTACTTCAGGACCAAGTAGCTCTTCATTCTTTTCTTGAGGTCAGAATGGATCCTTATTCACATCAAGATCTAACAACCATCGGAGTACTTAATGGATGTGCTCCATCCATGTAAAACCGTTTCAGTACCTTTTCTATGTAGGCAAATTGATGAACAAAAATTTCGTTTACCAAATGTTCAATTTGCAAACCAAGACATAATTTTGTCTTTCCGAGATCTTTCATCTCGAATTCTTTCTTTAAATAATCAATTGCCTTATGGAGGTCTATAGGAGTTCCAATAAGGTTTATGTCATCAACATATATGGCAAGCACAACAAATTCCAATGTTGTTTTCTTTATAAAAACACATGGACAAATGACATTATTTATATAGCCTTACTTTAATAAATACTCACTAAGACGATTATACCACATACGTCCTGATTGCTTTAGACCATACAAAGATCTTTGCAATTTGATTGAAAATATTTTTCAGGATTTTGATTATGTGCATTTGGCATTTTAAATCCCTCGGAAATTTTCATGTATATCTCATTATCAAGTGAGCGATAAAGGTAGGCGGTAACCACATCTGTTAAATGCATGTCAAGATTTTCATGGAAAACAAAACTAATGAGATAACGGAATGTTATAGCATCCATAACAGGTGAATATGTCTCTTCATAATCGACACCAGGCCTTTGTGAAAATTCTTGTGCAAAAAGACGTGCCTTATATATTTGTACCTCATTATTCTCATTCCTTTTGCGTACAAAGACCCATTTATAGCCAACAGGCTTAACACCATTAGGTGTTTGGACTACATGCCCAAAAACTTCACGTTTCGCAAATGAATTCAACTCTGATTGGATTGCTTCTTGTCATTTTGGCCAATCACGTCTTTGTCGACATCTCCAACATATTGGGTCTCTGACTCAGTGGTTTCCTCATGAATCTCAGAATTTATTAAATCGTGGATTTCTTCATGAGACTCTTTCGTAGTGTCATTATGATAATTTGTTTTCCTTTTTCTAGGATTTCGATCCTTAGAACCTAATGGTCTACCATGTTTTAGGCGTGCTTTTGACTCATTAGCTATGACACTAGAAGATTGTCCAATAGAGACATCAATACAGATTGGAATATTCTCTGCAGGGATATGTAATTTTGTTATCCTTTTCAAACTCGTAAATGCGTCTGGCATTTGATTTGCTATTCTTTGCAAATGGATAATCTTTTGCACCTCTTTTTCACAAATAGAGGTACGTGGATCAAGATGAGACAATGATGGATTTTTCCACAAAATTTCCCGTTTGGTTTCACCAATTTCTCTCCCTAATTTTGGGAAAAGTGTCTCATCAAATCGACAGTCTGCAAATCGAGCAGTGAATAAATCCCTCGTTAACGTTTCAAGATAGCGAATAATGGAGGGCGATTCAAACCCAACTATATTTCTAACCTTCTTTGGGGACCCATTTTGGTGCGATAAGGCGGTGCTACAGGCACATATACTGCAGATCCAAAAATTCTTAAATGGGATATATTAGGTTCATGATCCAAAACTAATTGCAACAGGAAATATTTATGATAATTTGTCGGTCTGAGACGAACTAGCATTGTTGCATGCAAAATGGCGTGACCCCAAACAGAAATGGGCAACCTTGTTTTCATGAGTAACATTATTGCTATCAATTGCAGACGTTTAATTAAAGACTCTACAAGGCCATTTTGAGTGTGAACATGAGCTACAGGATGTTTCACTTTTATCCCGATTGATAAGCAATAATCATTAAATGTTTGGGATGAAAACTCAACAGCATTATCAAGTCTAATAGACTTAATTGGATTATTGGGAAATTGCGCCCGTAATCGAATTATTTGTGCTATTAATTTTGCAAACGCGAGGTTGCGAGATGACAAAAGACACACATGAGACCATCTAGAGGATGCATCTATTAAGACCATAAAATATCTAGACGACCCACTAGGTAGGTAAATAGGTCCACAAATATCTCCTTGTATACGTTCCAAAAACGCGAGGGACTCAATCCCAACCTTTGTTGGTGATGGTCTAATAATTAACTTGCCTTGATAAAAAGAAGTGCAAGAAAATTTATTATTTAAATTCTTTAATGGATGTCCATTTGAGTTTTCTATAATTCGTCTCATCATAATTGATCCAGGATGTCTCAATCAATCATGCCAAAGTACAAAAGTATTGGAATCAGTAACCTTTTGGTTTACAGTAGAATGTGCCTCAATTGCACTAATTCTTGTCCAATACAGGCCACAAGATAAAGACGAGAATTTCTCAATTACCCTTTTCTGGCCAGAGACATTCTCGGTAATGATGAGATATTCAAGGTTATTCTCATCTATTGCCTCAATATGATATCCATTTCGGCGGATATCTTTAAAACTCAACAAGCTCCTCTTGGACTTGGAGGAGAACATTGCATTCTCTATGATAAGTATTGTTCCCTTAGGCAGAGTTATAGTAGCTCTTCCAGAGCCTTCAATTAATTTACTACTACCAGAAATTGTAGTAACATCTGCCTTACACATACTTAAATAAGAGAAATATTTTTTCTCTTTGAATATTGTATGTGTCGTACATGAATCAACAAAACAAATATTTTTACAATTGGACTTTGATCCAAGTTTGCTTTGTGGAATATCCATATTTGCTTAATCTTCTCAAAGATCTTCTTGAGACGGTAGAGTCTCGTGCTGATAACGTGTTATGAAACAATAAAAGAACAAGAACAATATTGCAGAGAAAGAGGGAGAGGGAATTCTTATTGAATTTTGGGATGATTTACAACGGAGTAAGACCCCTCTATTTATAGGGAAAGAGTGACTTAACCACCAAGTAACAAACCCTAAAATCTCTCTAGAATATAGACATTCACCATAAATAGAATTCTATTTATAACATTTATCATGTTATATTGTGATCGTATATATTTTTTATAACAACACATCACTATAGCATGTAAAAGATATCGGAACAAATAAGACCCTGATAGAAAGATTTGCTCTTATTTGAATCGATAATAATCCAAACCAGCTCTACGTTTAATACCTTACTCTAGAAACATTTTCACCTGTCTTATCAATTTTCAAGTTAAAAGGTTAGGTGAAATTCTATTTATTTTTAATTTATAATGTGGAACATGAGATTGGGCCTCTTTCAGTTAGGCCCAAGGCCTAAAACAGAAAGCCCAGGCCTTTCATTTTGTTATAGGGCAGCAATAAGAACCCTAAGCCATTCTATTTCACTTCCTCATCAGTACTGAAAACCCTAAACGCCGTCTGCAGGTATTTTCAATCTCTTCTCCTGCTCCTTTTCGTGCATTCTTCTAAGCTGTAAAACTGTGAAATTTTGTGTTAATTCTGTTGGATTTTGCTCTTTCTTTTACCTCTCTGCAGTTGTTTGTGAAATCAAGGACCAAAAATGGCCAAGTCGAAGAATCACACAGCTCACAATCAGTCGTACAAGGCTCACAGGAATGGAATCAAGAAACCCAGGAGACACCGTCACAGCTCCACCAAAGGGGTATGTATATATAAACCCACCTTTTTTTTATATTTTATATTTTTACTTTTATTTACTGATGTTGTTTATCGTGGAAATTATTCCCTCTGTTCTAATTAATTTGACACTTTTAGCTTACTTAAAATCAATTTGACTAACTTTCACTGGTAACTCAGGATAGATTTTTCCTTTTTTAAAATGAAATTTGGATATTCGGAAACTATAGCAGTCTCTAAATATTTGATCGTGGAAGCAAATCGTTCCAAATATTTTAGGACTGATGAACAGCGGATTGAGATTTACTTGATTAGTTTAATCTTTATGTTTTACCAACCCATTACACTCCTAAAATTATGTGTTTAAAATGCAATATTTATGGCAATATTGGTGACTTTTTGCACAGACACAACTCATATATATAAGTATATATAAGCTTTGTATTAAAGTTGTTGGGTTCAAGTACACCCAAGGGTGTCGTCTAGTGGTCAAACGAAGTGGGGAATAACCATGAAGCCTCACGTACAAATCCCAGCATAGGCAAAAAAAACACGTGATTTCTTCTTATTCCTCTAATCCTTGGTGGGCAGTGTTAAAAGAAGTTGCTAGGTTCAATTGAACCCGTAGCTTGTTAACGACATCCAATTGATGATGTTTATCGATATCAATGTTATTAAAAGCCATAGCTTAAAACAATAAAGACTGGTTTGTTTAATCTCAAACTTGAGAAGTTAGATTAATTTCAGCATATGTATATTGGATGCTGAAAATAGCTATTTAATTGCGAATTAACTAGTATTGTTAAGTTCATATGATTTTTGGTATTTTCTTAATTCTATCTTAAATATATGTTTCACTTCAAAGAAGCATGCCTATTGCTTCACTCTTTTTTGCTTTAAGCTTCATGGACCTTGCTGTTCTTTTGTCATTTTTACTTTAGAAAAACACTGGTCGATATCTTGATGTAACTATGTAGAAGCGCATCTCTTTGTATTCTAAGTTTGATAATTTGTGTAAATGCAGATGGATCCCAAGTTCTTGAGGAACCAGAGGTATGCTAGGAAGCACAACAACAACAAGAACGTCGAATCTGCTAATGAAGAGTAAAACAGTTTTAAGAGTAATAGGCCTTTTGATTATTGCTGGCACTGTAATTTGATTTTGGGATCTTAATCTTGGTTGTTTTGAAATTATGGTTGCGACTTATTGGAATTAGTATTTTATCAAGTTTGGAGACCACCTTTTCCTTTTATTCAATGCCTTTTTCCAATTCATTTTTATTATCACTCACTAAATCCATTTTTGTTTCATGTTCAACCTGGATATTTTTATTTAGTTGTTTTGCTTAGTTATATCATAGTGTGATGGAATGGTCTAATTGGCCAAAAAAAAGCACTAGTTGATCATGTAGTGTGAAGTGTTTTGAGTCTTGCAAGCTAGTGGGGGGAGTTTGTCACACGAGGCTTGCCTAGTGTGGTTTACATTCTCCTGTGGGGTTCGAGTCTGTCACACGAGGCTTGCCTAGTGTGGTTTACATCTCTTAGTGGGGTTCGAATCGTGTGGTTTACATTCTCCTGTGGGGTTCGCCAGCTAATGCATAACACATGGGAGCAAAGTGCTCACCCGAAGGGTAGAGGCTGTGACAGAGGTTGTAGTGGTTGCGGGTTTCCTCTCTTGCTAATAAAACAACAAACCCAATGTATTCCCACATGGTTCTATCCCTACCTTATAGAGATAGAGAGGCTGTAATGTATTCCCACGCGGACTTTATCCCTACTTTATAGAGAAGTTGCTTTTGATAAATTCTCAGCTCAAGGAACAATGGATTTCAATCCACGGAATCTAATTGTAACATGAGCCATGTGAAGCAAATTTAACCCCTGAATCTCTTGTTCTGTTAAGGAGCAGAAGGAAGAAAAAAGAAGAAAATTGCAGCAAGAAAGATGGTCATTTCAGTAATTTATTAGAGCTGCACTTGATAAAAAGGAAGATGGAAAAATAATACACACAACTACCCATCCAAAGCATAAAACAATAGAGGCATTGCCTATGGGCATTCCCTGTACATTTTAGGACTCCCAATGCAAAATACAACCTAATATGATTGGTGAAAGGTTTAAAATATTAGGACAGGCTCTTTGGTGCAACAGCAGTTTGAATGTTGATTTGCACTTCACCTCACTGTCATTCCTAGGCATCGTAAAATATCCTGGAATCAGTTTATCGACTCCCATGGAAATCCATTGGCACTCCTGAAATGCAACGATTTATCCGAATCTATCCTTATCCTCTTTCTATGTTTTATGGAAGATGAGCTCTGTCTTAAACCCGCAATGCAGTTGTTTCCTCACTTCACAATTCTAGATAGTAATTGGTTCGCGCACTGAGCTGTGTTCTTGAGTGTTTACCTAGTGGAACAAGATTCCAATTCCATTAGCTAATGTAGGCCGAAAAGTTATTAGTTTATCAAGTTTAAATATACGATAAAGTCTGACTTTGTTACTTGCCCAGCCTGGCAAAAGTTCCCAGGAACGAAAGGAAAACCATTACCCAGATTTTTCAAGTGGCTTAGGCTTACCTTAGCTGATTTGAATAGTTCATCAAGGACTTCAGACAATGTTGGATGTGCATGCACTGCAAACTTTATATCCTGCCAGGTGACAGCACAAAGATAGTCAATATTCTGTTGTTTTTTCACCTCAACTCTCATAAGATTGAGAAACAAAGCAATGGTTTATTTTCCTCTGAACGGATCTCTAGAGTCCAGATATACTCCAAAAGGAAAGAAGAGAAGAGATCAATGTATTGTGGGGAGTTTAAAGGACATGACTGGAACTCCCTACCATAGAGGAAATAGATAAACTTTCTCAGAGATAAATTATTTAGTAGTAGCCTCGTGTAATGAATAACCTGAATTGTTGTTCCCAATGCCATGGCGTTGGATGCTTCATGAATGAGGTCTGCGGCATGCATACCAAAGATATGAACTCCAAGAATCTCCCCAGTGTCCGGTCTGTATATCAACTGTATCAAATAAGCAATAAAGAAGTTAGAATATCTCAAATCCAAGTTAATCTCAATCAGAGTATAGAAGATTGATGACAAATGGATCTGCAAGTTAGACCCTATTGAATTTGAACAGAGAAATATGTCTCCTAGATTACAATATAACCAATCTCTAGCCATAACAAATGGAATTGGGCATGCTGGTAGTAGATAAATGATGAAACGATGCATCAGAGTCACTACCAATAGCATACAGCGTTTTGCTAGTCATATCATGTAAAAGGGAAGGTAGCAAGAGAAGCTAGCGGAGTTCATCTGTTCGTTAAAAGTGATGGGAAGAAAGAACCAAAAGATTGAGAAGAACCTTTGCAAGTCCTTCCCCTTCATTTTCTGCAAGTGCTTTTGTGTTTGCCTTAAAACTTGTTTTTGCAATGCTTATCTCAAACCCGTCCTTTTCAGCTTTCTCTCGAGCTTGTGGCTGCAAAAGAAGAAGTCAGTCAAATAACTAATTATAAGCAGTTTGCTACAATACTTCTCCTCATCAACCATGGCAAATAGTTAACATCCTCACCCAGAGACAATTAGAAGCATAACATGATGTGGTGTTTGCGAAGGAACTCGAACATAACAGAGTACTACCAACACAGAGACAGCAAATTTAAAGTGGTCAGAGAGTTAAATGTTGACACAACAAGCTGATTTACAAGAAAAGTATTTTTTGGAAAATAAAATGACCACATCCTGAAGAAAGAGGCTTCAAGTTATGGCATTTACCTCTTACCTGTCATGACAGATTAACTGTTTGTGCACCATATACGTCGTAACAACAACAACAAACCCAGTATGTTCCCATCAGGTGGGGTCTGAGGAGGGTAGTCTGCACGCAGACCTTACCCCTACCTAACAGGTAGAGATAAAGAGGTTGTTTCCAATAAACTCTCGGCTCAGGAAGGGTAATAAGAGCAGCATATAAGCCGTACACTATGCATTTTTCCTATTAAGCAACTTCAAAGGCAAAACAAAACCACCCTCCACCCCCAAAAATAGCCCTATTCCCGAATGTCTACTCAATATCACGGGCATTTGAGACTAAATGCATATTAGCAATGATGTACCCGATTGAAAGAAGTTCGGTTTTCACCTCAGTCAGTCCAACCATGCTGATTTCAGGATGAGTAAAACAAGCAGCTGGAACGCTCAAATGGTTCAGCACGTGATCTCTTCCAGAGACTTGTTCGACAACTATTTCATAAGAAAAGATCATTGTGAGTTGTAAACTTGACTTGTACAGAAGATATCAGTAACGGGATTCCATACACACCAGATATTCCCTGAGCACTGGCTGCATGAGCAAGCATCATTTTACCATTTGCATCGCCAATGCAATAAAGGTGAGGGACCTAGTAGTAAAAGTATTATAAGAACAAAATCAACAGCCATATGAAAGCATATCGACAGTAGGGTAGTTCCAACGTACCAATTTTCCATCAGCATCAATAACTCGCATGCGCTCATCTACAGGAATAAAACCTCGTTGTGTCAACACGTTAATCTGCAATAGCTAACCATTAGAATGCACAAAATCCTGGCATAAACTTTTGTATGTGTTTTTATGCAAAGACATACATTTTCCAGCCCTAGACCGTTCGTGAAGGGAGCTCTACCAGTCGCAATTAGAGCTGCATCAACCTATAAAAAGAAAACAGTGGTCACTCACTCATGAATTCACAAACCTGCAAATTAATTCCGTTTCAAGTCCTCGGGATTTACGAAGAACAGTGGTCATAAAATATTATTTCCAATGATGGTACTGATATATTGTCTCTTTTGTCTTTTCGTCTTCTCGTCTTCTTGAGCCGTAGATAAAAAATTAAATTATATGTATATATACTTTGTATTGACTCACCTTAATTTCCTGGTATGTTTACTTTTATATATTTTGACATCCCTTAACAAAAATTCTGGCTCCGCCACTGCCTGTTTTAATAAAAACCAAAAAGAAAAGCACAATAATATTGTGTTACCTCCAAAGTTTCCTTCAGTTCTTTGGTCTTGGCATCAGTTAGCTCAATGACAACTGGTCTTCCATCCTTTGCTGGGGTAATCTGTACAGATTATTAGGGAAGATAGTTTAGATATCTGGAAACTTGTACAGGAAGTTACATAAAATCGAGTGAGCATTACCTTTGTTGCAAATACTCCAGTATGATAATCAATTTTCCTTGGATTTATGAGAACTCTTTGAGCTAACTTACTAATTTCAGGATCAAATCCGGGCATAAGTTGATCTAAAGCTTCAATAAAGGTAACCTGCGAAAAAAATGACCGTTAGGTGCAAGCTGACGTTTAAGAGACAACAATCACAATGCAGGGTTAAACAACTATTAATGCACAAAAGTCTCTTGGAAATGCTAGAAACTAGAAAGCAAGGTTGAAAATATTTCTCTTAGCAAGCAGAGATGAAGCGAACAGCTTAGGAATGGGTGAGAGGCTAAGCCATTCTAAACCAAGGATATAGTAAGATTTGTGTGACTACAACTTTCAAAAGCGAAATGAACGTAGAGAAGAAAAACCGGTAAAGAAAAGGAACAATACTAAAGAACGGATCGTAGAGAAAGACGAGAGAGAAAGAGGTGAAACTACCTCACTACCAAGTGCAGTGTACACATCACTGAATTCAAGTCCAATATAACCACTTCCTACTATAGCTATCCATTCGGGAACAAATTCCAGTTTGAGAGCATGGTCGCTCGTAATAACAGTCTTCCCTGAAAATGAACTAGAGTTAAATGGCTAACTGGTGAGGATTCACCTTCCAAAGGATACTGCAAAGCATATCCCAAGTATCAATTTTCAAGGTATCTCATAGAACAATGTCAAAGGGGAGCCTTGGCGTAACTGATAAAGTTGTTGCCTTGTGACCAGGAGGTCACGGGTTCAAGCCGTGGAAACAGCCTCTTGCAGAAATGCAGGTTAAGGCTGCGTACAATAGACCCTTGTGGTCCGGCCCTTCCCCGTACCCCGCACATAGCGGGAGCTTTGCGCACCAGGCTGTCCTTTTTTTTCTTTTCCATAGAACAATGTTGGAAGCAGGAAATAACAAAGAAAAAGATACCATCAACTTCAATGCCTCTGGGAACAAAAGGGACGGAACCAGTAGCGATGATTATATCCCTTGCTGTAACTTCATTGTCAGAAAAACCAACTTTACCGTACTTCACCCTTTGAGGACCCTGAAATAATTATGGAGTTCAAAGACTGAAACCATCAGCATGTAGGTCAAGATTGAAACTACAGTAATAAGTACCCTTGGATATTCGTCGACTTACCACTATAGTACCCACTCCTGTCAAAATGTCCACACCAAGTGCCTTCATTGAGTTTGTCAAGTTATTACGAATTTTCAAGGCAAGATTATTAGCATGATCAGCCACTGCTTGCCTGTCATAGCCAGCCGCTGAAACCTGTCATTAGACATGGAAAAAGATTGATCAATCAGCAGACTTGGCCACATTTATGAGGATGTCTAAAAGGAAATATGGTATTTAAGCAAACCGAAGAATGGGGATTGGAAGTGTAGGGCGAACAGACAATATTTGCCAACTTTTAGACTAGTTGTTTAAATGGTACACCAAGTTTTCCAAGATGACATCCAAATGACATATAGGATGCTATGTAACCATAAGTAACAAACTATTTATATTACCTCGATTTCAATTTATATGATTCCCTATAAAAATCTCTTATGCTACAACTAATATGATACATAAATTAAATTAATATCTTAAACACTATATGTACACAAACACCATCATATAGAATGCAAAGGAAAGATTAGTTTTTTGTCGAAAGTACTTATATGTGACTATGAGGTTGAATATTTAACTACTCGACGCTGCAACATGTCCAAGTCATGCAGAGATATTTAGCATAAGAGTTGGAATCACCTGCAAACCCAAAGCCTTCAAGTGGTGCTCATTCTTAAGTTCCCGCATCCGACCACTTACTGCAAGAAGTGCTTTAGAAGGAACACAGCCTCTGTTTACGCAAGTTCCACCGACTACATCTCCTTCAATGATTGCTGTTTTAAGACCCTTAAAGGATAATACAAATTTCCAGTCGTCAGAGATACAAGAAGACTAACAAGTAACTTTGGATAGCCAACATACTCAAGGTCAATAAAGGGCAGCCCGGTGCACTAAGCTCCCACTATGTGCGGGGTCCAGGGAAGTGCCAAAAGAATGAGGTTCTCGAAATTAGCTACAAAAGTGGCCTATGGATTTAAGTTCAAAGAATTATTTTCAGCTCCTTTAGAATGTAAAAGGCCTTGTTTTTTTAATGAGAATATGAGGCGAATCGTACTAGTCAAAAGAATCCTAATACTAACTAGGATATTACTAAGAACTTTTACCACGCAAAAGACTAGTGATGGCCAACGAACAAAGTTCTAGAAACGTGCAACAAATCTAGAAAAAGCAAAACGAGTTGGACAGAAGTTGCATATTCGAGGTCACCATTATTTTTCATTTCCATTCATAAAATGCCTTTTGTCTCATGAAAATGTTAAAAACTATTTAAAAATTTTATGCTCCCTCCGTCTCAATTTGCTTAGCACTTTTCCTTATTGAAAATCAATTTGACTAACTGTTGGAGTTGAATCAAACAAGATTAATTTATCTTGAGAAGTTTAAATATAGATATTCAGAAGCTACACGAAATGAGTTGCAATGCTCCTAATATTTGTCGGAGAAACTAGTGGTTATCTCAAAAGGGAGTGTTCCTCATAGATTAGGAAGAGTTCTCCGTTTGTTTTATAAAGAATTGTCCTTCTAGTTGACTAGTAAAGAGCCAAAAAAAGTGAGTGGGCTCACGCGCAATAGTTGCGCCGCAAGGGAAAATAGGTCGATTTCCCCCTATGCAGAGGCTAGTGGTTATCTCAAAAGGGAGTGTCCCTCATTGATTAGGAAGAGCTCGCCTTTTGTTTTATAAAGAATTTTCCTTATAGTCGGCTAAGCGAGAAAGAGTGATTGGGTTTGCACTGGCAAGAATTGTGCTGCAAAGCAAAATGAGTCGATATCCCCCTATGCAGAGGCGGAACCAAGATTTGAAACTTATGGGTTCAGAATTCTAGTTCTTTTAGTTACTGAATTCTAACTTAATAATTTATGCATATCCAATAAATTTCTTAAGACAAATATAAGGTTTGGACCAAAGCTAGCCGAAGGGCTGGCTCTGCCCCTGGCCCTACGTGCAAAATAGACGCGAGGCCAAACCACTTTTGGTAGAGCTTGTTGAATCCGCAGGATACGTCTAACTATACTATTCGCCATGTGGGCAGAATATCCTTAAAGACAGTCTATTCACAAGCCTCATTCTTTGTTCGTACTATTTTCTAGTTTCATTTTTTAACAATAAATTCTTGAGCCGAGGGTCTTTCGGAAATAACCTTTCTACCTCCCTAAGGTAGGGGTAAGGTCTGCATACATTTTACCGACCCCACAATGTGGGAATACACCGGGTATGTTGTAGTTTGTTGTTGTAGTATTTTCTAACACTATAAGAATCAAAGTATAAAATAGGGATAAAATATGAAAAAGTTAAAACAACAGCAGTTCTATACCTTCTCCACAGCATGCAATGCAGCTCCATGGCCACCAACACCAGCACCAATTATAACTAAATCATAATCAAACGACGTCGGAGCACTGCCATTGTCAGCTACTGAAGCTGAGACAACATTATTATTCCTCAGAATTCTCACTGAATTCTGAATCTCACATCGTTTAAGCTGCGAAAATGAAAAATTTACTGCAGTCTCTTTCCTCAGTCCACAAAACTGGAGATTTAAATACGGAAAAGAAAATTGCTCGAGTTGATTTTTCTGTGATCTATTAAGAACTGAATAATTAGGAGGAAATGATAAAGAAATAGATGAATGCATTTTTAAAATGAATTTGAATCAGAAATTCAAAATATAAGTAAAGTTCAGTTCTGAGTTCGTGCAACTAAAACTTTTGACATTCGGATTTCAGACAGTGAGAAATAGATAAGTCCAGTGGATAACAATAGTGACGTGGCATGCTACTAAAGATATTTTTCTAAGAAAAATATTTATTTTCGATTATATTGGGATAACAAAAAAAGAAAAGAAAGAAGGTAGGGGGTGACAATCAATTATTAAACTCAGACATTATATTAGAGATTTTTATATGTCATGAAAGTATTAATTTCTTCTACTTTTTTTATTTATGAATAAGTATTTTAATATTTCATTTGATGTTCAAATTTTGAAGTTTGGTTTTTAAAAATACTTATAGCTAGAGATATGATCTGCTTCCACACAATCCTTTCTAAACTCCAGTTATGAGAATACACTGAATTTGCCGTTACTGTTATCATTATACTCATAAATAAACAAATATTCTCTTTGTCTCAAATTATCTGTTTTATTTATGTTTTATGTCCCTTAAAAAATATTAATTAGGAAAGGGATTGGACGGTTTACCCTTATTTATATCTTAAAATAAAATCTCTTTTCATTGAATATTTATTTTATTTATCTGTTATCTCCATTTTTAAAAATAATTTATTACTAAGGGTGAAAAGGAAAAAAAATAATTAATTTTGTCTTGAACTTCTAAAATGACAAATAATATGAGACAACTATTTTTAGTAACCATGATTGATAATATGAGACGGAAGAAATATTTCCTCCGGTTCACTTTAAGTAATTTTTTAATTATTTTTACTTGTTAATATAATTGATCATATTAATCTTAATTTGTTCGAGAACAAGCACTCCTTGATTTGACTGTTTTTTTGTAACGACTGCGTCGTCCATACAAGATAGAGATCTCGACACCTTTTTCCTTTTTATTTTCATTACTTGAAGACCTGAACAGTAGATTTTCAGTGCCAGTCGCGTTGTGCTTAATTATTTTATTATTTTATTAATTTGAATTATTTTTACTTTATTTACTTCATAAATAAGTTCATAATATAACCACAACAATAAGAATATATTCTCACAGATTTGGAAAGGCTAATGTGTATGTAAATCTTATACTTACCTTGTAAAAGTGAAGAGACGTTTAATTTTTTAATAGGCACTCCGCTCAAGAAAGCGAATCTCGACAAGCTTAAAAAAGAAAAATAGTAGCCATATTGAAGATAATAACAACGAGAATAGTTAACAAGTTTATAATATGAATTAACAAATTTATCATCTATTTTAAAAAGTAAAAAGGACAAATAGATATTTAGTGGGCGTTTGGACATAAGAATTGTAAATTTCAAAAAATAAAATAAAAAATATTCAAGGGAAAATGATATTTGAAAATTAGAGTTCTGTTTGGACATGAATATAATATTTGAGTTGTTTTTGAAGTTTTGTGAGTGATTTGAGTGAAAATTTTAAAAAACAGTTTATTGGAGTTTTTCAAATTTTCGAAAAATTCTAAAATTTATCTTCAAGTGAAAATTGAAAATTTTATGGCCAAACATCGATTTCGAAAAAAAATAAAATTTATTCGAAAATAAGTGGAAAAAAATCTGATGTTCAAACAGGCTCTTAAAGTTTAGACATGGAATGTTTGAGAAATCCGGCAAAGTGACTTTTTAAGTAATATAGGCATAAATAAGTGATTTTTTGTGTAACATTTTTTTTTTTTAGTATAACTTAATTTCAGATAGTTGAGTAATGAACTCTCATTTAATACTTCTTTCGTTTCAATTTAGATGACATATTTCGTTTATTGAGAGTCAATTCGACTAAACTTTGAAACTATATCGGATAAGTACAACTCGACTTTTTAAATTTAGATATTCAAAAATTATAAGTTACAATTTTTCTCAAGTTAATTACGGTTAAAATGTACTTTAAAATATTGATCAAACCTCACGCAGTAAATTGAAATGGAGGGAGTCATGGAGTGACCTTTTTTCTCTTTCTCTGCTTTTCCCTCTGCTCTGCTCCCTGCTTTGACTCTTATGTTCTCAGAATTGCAGGTAAATTCTGTATCTTCGTCGATTCATTACACCAACAGTTATTCTTGGTACTTACACGTCCATCCCTTTTGAAAAGAGTCCGGAATCAAAATGTGGTTTTTTTTTACTCAAGCGATATAAATAGGTAAAAAAATTAGGTACCATTTTATATATATTGCAATTATTCCCTGCGCTATTCGTTAACGTGTTTGTCCATTAAAGTATAGCGCAGTTATTAACTGCGTTATATATAAAATGATACCCGTTTTTTTTTAAAACCTGTATAAATCTTTGCGTTGGATTTAATATTAATATAATATTAATATTCTGTTGGATTTCTATTAATGTTTACTATTAATAAATAAATGTAGTCCAAAAAATCAATCAATCAATCCAAATCTGAAGTCGAGCGACAACGGCGGCCCGAGACTTGCCTTCTTATCAACTCTAAAAGCTAGAAGAAAAACAATTGTTTATATACCTATCAAAAACCTTTTCCTCTTCCAATATAGACAATGTCCCTTTGTCAATGAGAAAAACTCAAACATTTTATTTTCTCCATTTTCCATTTACCCTCTTTTAAGTTATATTAATGCTTCAAAATCCAAAAGTAATAAACGTACGCTTGTTTTGTACTTGAATAGTGTAAAGGAATAAAACCGAAGCAGAAAGTGAAAATGAATCTCTCAAGAAAAAACAGAGCAAATTGCTATCGAGTCCGATTTGGATTGATTGATTGATTTTTTGGACTACATTTATTTATTAATAGTAAACATTAATAGAAATCCAACAGAATATTAATATTATATTAATATTAAATCCAACGCAATATTAAACGTTTTTCCGTTATCCATTTTCAGATTTTTGGTTTTGTAACTGAAAATTAACCTCCCTCCTGAATTCCCGGTTTATTGTTGCGTAAATAGCCATTTATGTTATGACTTTTATGCTATGGTCGTTTTACATAAACAACCATTCTAAAGAGTTGAGGAAAAGGTTTTTGATAGGTATATAAACAATTGCTCTTCTTCTAGCTCTTAAAGAGTTGAGAAGAAGGCAAGCCTCGCGTCGTCGTCGTCGTCACTCGCTCGGCCCGGCTTCAGATTCAGATTCAGATTCAGATTCAGATTTGGGTTTGGTCAAATGATCGATTGATTGATTAATTTTTTGGACCAAATTTATTTGTTAATAGTAAATATTATTAGAAAGTCAACGGAATATTAAACGTTTTCCATTATCCGTTTTCAGGTTTTCGGTTTTGTAACTGAAACTATAGGATTAGACAGAACTGAAAGAGAAGGGTAGAAGGTGACGCCAAGTCCCACGAACGTCTGCGGGTCTACCTCGATGTCTCCTGAATGGATTGATGGAATGCTCCCTCCGTCAGTGCCCACTAGGTCCAGCTGCGTAATCTGCACAACATAAAGAAGTGCAGGTGTAGCATCTGTACAACCGACCCCATGTACTGAGTAAGTGCCGAGCCTAACCTCGGAGAAGTAGTGACGAGGCTAGGACCGATAATAATATATATACATGTACAATTCTACATAATAACAGGAGAATATCGACGGAAATAAACAAGTAAATACATATACGGGGAGAACATGCTGGGGCTAAAAGGGACAACAAATACTAGCATAGTAGAACAGGGTAACAACTGAAATGTAAAAGTAAAAGCAGGATTTTAACGTCTCAGAACAGATAGTGAACAACAAAAGGCACGACATGTCCCCTCGTGCATAATCTCACAATCACTCGGCACGGAATGTCCCCTCGTGCATAATCTCACAATCACTCGGCACGGAATGTCCCCTCGTGCATTAAATAATACACAATCGGCACGGAATGTCCCCTCGTGCAATATATAATAAACAATCGGCACGACATGTCCCCTCGTGCGATAAATAATAAACACTCGGCACGGCATGTCCCCTCGTGCAATAAACAATACACAACTGGCACGGAATGTCCCCTCGTGCAATAAATAATAAACATTCGACACGGCATGTCCCCTCGAGCGATAAATAATCTAAAAACAATAGTATAATGTGAAAACTATCAATAAGAAATCTCAAGTGTACAGAAATACTCAATAAAATTCTATCGTCCCGGCAAGGGACTCAACTATAACCAAACTCGCTCAGAAATATAATTTCAACAGTAAGAGCCTCAACTGAACAATTAGTCAATAATTCCCCACGTCATGAAACAACATTAATGTATCACTTCTAAATTACCAGTTATTCACAGTACATAGAATATCAAGAACACGGTATAATTCATCACAATTGACTCACGTGCATGCTTGACTGCAACATATAGGTACTCGTCACCTCACCTATACGTTGGACATGAATTACACATAGCAAATAAGACTCCATACCCATTTCCTCAAGCTAAGGTTAGGCCACACACTTACCTCGATTCCAAAATGCAAGTCAAGCCTCAATCACAGCCTTTCCTCTCGAATCCAACTCCGAATCGATAATATCTAGACATGATTGATTTATTAACATCAATAATTACTCAATAAACCATTTCCAGAGCCTAATTATACATTTTCTATCATCCTCCCAAAAATACCAAAATTCGACCTCGGGCCCTCACGCTCGAATCCCGAAAATTCTCGAAAGAATCACTCACCCATAGCCTAAGGATCATTAATATGAAGTTTCCACTTGAATTCATAGCATTAAACAGACAATACGCAAATTTTCTGAAGAACCCTAAATTTAGTACCCAATTCTTGATTTTCCATCAATTTAGTAGGTAATCCCATTAATAATTCATGCATGAAACTAGTATTAGGAATGAATTAACTTACCTTAACAGT
The DNA here is from genome assembly GCA_005239495.1 of Nicotiana undulata. Classification (NCBI taxonomy): domain Eukaryota; kingdom Viridiplantae; phylum Streptophyta; class Magnoliopsida; order Solanales; family Solanaceae; genus Nicotiana; species Nicotiana undulata. Next base: position 68,843 of record ML288274.1, read on the forward strand.
AGCTAGGTTGAGTTGTGTTCTTCCCAAGCTCACAAGTCTCTAATGGTGGTGGAAAATGAATGAGATGACGAAATCCCGTATTTTAAAGATTATGAACTGCTGGGCCTACAGGGATTCCGCACCTGCGGCTCGAGGACCGCACCTGCGGTCTCGCTCCTGCGAGCTGGGGCTCGCACCTGCGGAACTGGGCAAGAGGGGCTGGGGTCGCACCTGCGTAGGGATTACCGCACCTGCAGTTCCGCTCCTGCGGACCATTTTCCGCACCTGCGAGGAAGGGGGACCTCACCTGGGTTCGCACCAGCGATGCTTGGGACCGTAGGAGCGGCCCGCACCTGCGACTGGGCAACCGCACCTGCAGTCACACCAAAAACAGGTGCACCAGCAGCTATTTTAGCTGGTTTTTAGCCCCATTCGGTGTCCGGGAGGCACCTGGGCCCACCCGAGCCCCCGTCCAAATATACCAACAAGTCCTAAATTATAATACGGACTCGCTCGAGCCTTCGGAACACCCAAAACAACGCTAAATCTCAAAATCACACCCCAAAACCCCTAAAACCATAACTTGAGAAACTTCAAGTTCTTGATTTCTATATCGATGCGCCAAACCGACCCATACAATTCGGAATGACATCAAATTTTGCAGACAACTCATGATAACCATATTAAACATGTTCCTGGCTCCGGTACCATAATACGGGCCCGGTAACGCAGTTTCACATCAAAGTTCATTTTCAAAAGCTTTTATTATTTTCAGAAAATAATTTTCTTTAAAAATTTATTTCTCGGACTTGGGACCTCGAAATTCGATTCCGGGCACACGCCCAAGTCCCATATTTTCCTACAGACCCTCTGGGATCGTCAAATCACGGGTCTGGGTCCGTTTACCAAGAATGTTGACCAAAGTCAACTTTATTCAAATAATTATCATAAATTCAACTTTTTATCAAATTTCCACATAAAGGCTTCCCGGCTACGCGTCCGGGTTGCGCACGCATATCGAGGCGAGGTTAACGGAGACTTTCGGGGCTTCGGAACACAGATTTAGTTAAATTTACACAGGATGACCTTTCGGGTCATCACATTTTACTAGATATACAATTCATCCCTCCCCACTTGTACTTTCATTGTTCGTGTTATAGGTATCTTCTCTACTAATAAAGGCGAGTTCCAACAATATTTTTTTCCAGTTGGGTTCGTCTTTTCTCAAGTTCAGTATAAGAGAGATAGATCCAATTTTCTCCCGGCCTTTCTTCTAAAAATGGCGCAACCTAAATAAAAGAATTGTTGATTAATATGCTTCTATAACTTATACACTACGTTTGGTATAAGGTATAGTGTTGGTATAAAAATTTAATACCATCTTAATCCTTCGTTTGGTTAGCAAACCAGGTATAAGTTATCCCAAGATTAAAATTAACACTGGGATAACTTATACCTTATACATTCTTCTTACAAATTATGCAATTGTCATATTTAATACTGTTAGGACCGAAAAAGTCAGGTGTCATGCGGAAACTAGTGACGCAACAATTGAACGACGATAAGCCAGACAATAAAAGAGAAATCTACCAAATGAGACACAAACATTTAACGTGATTCGGTCAACTGACCTACGTCCACAGCGGAAATGAGCAATCCACTATAATAAAAGAGAGTACAAAATATCGAGAAACAACCTCACGAAGAGGCAAACACAAGTGACACATTACACTTGTCCCGTAAAGTTCTCCCCTTAAACACGACTCTCAAACCCATATGGCTACATTGTGGATGCTGCTGAATGAGAAAGAAGGATTCTCAATTTATAGAAGTCCAAACCTTTTCCTACAAGAAAAAGGACTAGCCAAACATGGAAGAATTATGATTTCCTTCTACAAAAAGGAAAACCCAAATATGGTAAATATGTTGTCCTTTCCTTCAAGAAATAGGAAAACCAAATATGGTTAGAAAATCCGGACAACCCTTAACAATTCTCCCCCTTGGCCTGAATTTTCTGACAAAATAAATCTGATCCACCTTCTTCACATAGCCGTCAACAGGTCGCATCTCCAAATCTCCGCCACAAAGTTTGTCTCAACAAGAGTAGCACTCCGGTCAAATTTCTCAGATAAAAATCATGATTACCGTCAAATAGGTTGCGGCCAGAACTAAACCCGCCAAGATGAACCTGTCTCGAACCTCGCTCTGATACCACTTGTTAGGACCGAAAAAAGTCAGGTGTCATGCGGAAACTAGTGACGCAACAATTGAACGACGATAAACCAGACAATAAAAGAGAAATCTACCAAATGAGACACAAACATTTAACGTGGTTCGGTCAACTGACCTACGTCCACCGCGGAAATGAGCAATCCACTATAATAAAAGAGAGTACAAAATATCGAGAGAACAACCTCACGAAGAGGCAAACACAAGTGACACATTACACTTGTCCCGTAAAGTTCTCCCCCTAAACACGACTCTCAAACCCATATGGCTACATTGTGGATGCTGCTGAATGAGAAAGAAAGATCCTCAATTTATAGAAGTCCAAACATTTTCCTACAAGAAAAAAGGACTAGCCAAACATGGAAGAATTATGATTTCCTTCTACAAAAAGGAAAACCCAAATATGGTAAATATGTTGTCATTTCCTTCAAAAAAATAGGAAAACCAAATATGGTTAGAAAATCCGGACAACCCTTAACAAATACAACATACCAAACAACGGATAAAAAACAATCGCATTATAACTAATTCCAGTATAACTTATCCATGCATAAGCCGTATTCAAACCAAACGACCCCTAAGGGCTCATTTGGTGTAAGGGTTAAGGAATCCCGAACTAAATTTAAGAAGGGTTTATCCCATGTTTGGTTGGGAGAAAATTATTGTATAATTAATTTCGGGATTAGTTTTTCGGGATTGTAGTGTATTTTTATTCCCATGAAAATGTGGAATAACTAATCCTGGGATAATTAATCTTGGGCTTACTTCTTACAACTAAACGACCGCTTTGTATGATGGATAAGCAAAAATAATCCTGGGATAAAAAATTAGTACCTCGTTATCACTTGTTTGGTTACTAATTCTGGGTTAAGTTATCCCAAAATTAAAAATTGTACCGGAATAACTTATACCTGTCAGAGTTATCCCAGAATAAAGCAACAAAATTGACAATTCCAAAATTAATACAACATACCAAACCTCCAATAAAAATAATACTTCATACCAGGATAACTAATATCACAATAACTAATTTCAATATAACTAATATAACTGTACCGAATCGATTATTAGATTTATTTAATGAAACCGTACATTTTATATAAACTTATAACCGTAGATCTTCAAACCAAGGAATCCCAATAATTCATCTTTGACCAATTTTAACATTGTTCTTCATCTATGTTTAGTGTTCTGTTGATCACATTGGAGACAATAAAGTTTAACATTTTTGTTATGAAGAATCAAAAGATTATATTATTTCATCACACTTCAAAATCCCATATACAAAAGAACAAAGAATCAATACAATAATACTTCATAATCCAACCAATTTTAAAAAAAGAAAATCCAGCGGCTCAACCTTCTTAATGCCTTAATACAGCAAACAATGACACGAGCAGAGATGATCCAATCAAAGCACCAGAAACGGGCAAAGAGAAACCCGCTCCAGCATCAGGGGACGGAGCTGGTGCAAGACTAGGCTCCTGAGCCGAGACAGTAACAACAACGAGAAAGACGAAAAGCACGAAAGCTTTGATGATGCTAACAGAAGCCATTTTGATGAAGAAATGAAAGAGATTATAAATTTATAGTAATGATTTTGGAAATTTAATGGAGAAAAGAGAGATTTAATTTATTCACAAAGTGATTGTGATAATGAAGAATATTTATAGTAGTAGGGCAACAAAATTGACAGCTAGTAGAGGGATGGATTTGTTGAAAAAACAGCTCAGATTTTGGAGATGACAGGCTATGCTAAACTGGCCATGTTATTAGCCAGTAGAGAGACGTTGTGAAAGATTCCCACCCGTTGATATATATAATTAAGATAATTGAAAAGGTAATATTTCATCATTATTGCAGCCATTAATATATGACACTCTTTTTTTGAAATATTTTGAAGTGTGGACATTATTTTTGTAATTAATAATAGTAATGTGTTACTCATCGTTTCCTAATAAGTGATCAATTTACTTTTAATACGCTCATTAAGAAAATACTAAATTCTATACAAAATACATATTATGACTAAATTATTCCTAATTAAACATTTAATGTGAAAAGTAAGAAAACTTTTTAGGGATATGTACATAGGAGTTATTTTGTAAAAACAAATTTAATTCTTTCTTGATTACATAAATGGACATTTATTTTGAACCAAAATAAAAAAAAAAGTCTGGTCACTTATTGTAAACCGGAGGGAGTATAAATTTAATTTTTATGTAAATAAAGATTATAATGTATGTTATGACACTGTTCTCTTAAGGTAATTCTACACATGTTAATTGACATTTGCACCTCAGATTCAATTTATACGATTGTATCTAGGTTTGTGCATGGATCAGATTGGATCAAATTTAGCATATTTCAGATTCGGATTTCGGATTCTACAAAATGTAATTCGAATCCAATCCGAATTAATATTGGATCGGATCAACATTTCGGATTTCGGATCAGGTTGTATGTTTTATTAAGGTTATTGCTAATATAATCGGCTAATGTATCTGCCTTATCTGCTTCCTCTATGTTATGTGCTAATACAAACATCTCTTTTCTTTTCATCCCTTTTATCAACACTGCATCTCTAAGAAAATATTTCTCTGGAGGTTTGAATTGTTATGCCTCAAAGTTGCAAACTCGTACGTTTATTTTCTTTGTAAAAGAGACAATACAATAAGAAAAATTTACGTTTCTGCAATTATAAGGGTATTATGGTGACAGTATAGCTAAATCCAACAATTGTAAAGGTAATAACTTAGACAAAGATATTAAGGAAGTACTAACTATCCAAAATTAAAGTTTAGTATTTATACATGCCCTAACAATTTCGAATTTCGGATATCCGATAATGAACAACCCTAATTGTATCTTGGAAGAATTCAAAATAATAGACATTCTTATACAAGTTTTACAACTTTCAAAAAAGAGTTTAAATACACTAAACTATTCATATCTTATTTTTGTCTGATATATAAGTGTTATAAATGAGATGAATACAGGTGACTGAGAAGAATATATTTGTATGTCCATTTAACGTAATTTGTATTCATGTACTCAATTAAGAAGTACATTAACTTATAACCTTTGAATGTATTTGTACCTTTATAAATAGGGAATTTTTGATCCAATGAAAAACATATCAAGAAAAGAAATAATGAAATCATTCTCCCTCATATTTATTTTGTCTCAATTAGTATATTGTTCTATTTTGCTTTCATTTCTTAATACGTTATCAACACGAGGTTCTAACCAACTGAGGTTATCTGCTTCATCCGAATTTTATCTTCTTCCTAAAAGAGGTGGTCAGTTTATTTTCTGATTCAGGTATACATTCCTATTTATAACGTTTCTATTAGGATCTTCTTTAACCTGCAATTTAATTACCATATGCATAACTTATTTTGAATATGATTATAATAATTGCATTGGTATAAAAATAATAAGTTTCGGTTAAATTGTTATTTCATTATATAAACTACGAAGAAGTTTAATCCTACACATAAAAAAATAAGTATTAAGCTGAATTACAATCATTATATAAACTACGAAGAAGTTTAATCCTACACATAGAAGGAATTCTTGCAAAATTTTCAAAAGGTTTAAATGTGTCTTCAATAAATTTATCATCTAAGTGTACAGACTAATTAATAAAGTTAAAATTAATGACTTAACTATTAGATGAATCGTATTGAATGTCGAAACTTGTCAAAATTGATATCATCTAGCTTTATGCCTACTTAGCTTATTAAAACATATTCTAAGTAGAATAAAATTACACTAGTACATATTAATTCAACTTATTTATTCTATGGAAATATACTTACATGTCTAAAGTTTTGTGGATAATATTAAACACTAATTTATCATCGCACTGTACATAATTGTTTGTTTGACAATTATATATATAGAATATTAATACACGATTATGTACTGCACTGAATTTTTCATTGATAATAATTCTTATCATTCTAATTCACTTATTTATATGATAGCTTTCACAATGTCGAATTTGTCAAAACTTGAATTTATGGCACTTGACATCTCTGAAAATAAATATTTGTCATGGGTACTTGATGCTGAAATTCACCTTGACGCTAAAGGTCATGGTGACACTATTAAAGAAGGAAGTGAAGCATCAAGTCAGGCGAAAGTAATGATTTTCCTTCGCCATCATCTCGACAAAGGGTTAAAAAAAATATTTAACCTTGAAAGATCCATTTCCATTATGGACTAGTTTGAAGGAACGATATGACTACCTAAAGGCCACGGTATTTCCAAGAGCTCGTCGTGAGTGGATTCACTTACGACTACAAGATTATAAGACCATAAGTGAATATAATTATGTTGTGTATACAATAATTTCCCAACTGAAATTATGTGGGGAACCTATGAATGATGAGGACATGTTGGAAAAGACTCTTTCCACTTTTCATGCCTAAAATATGGTGTTACAAAAGCAAGACCGTGAAAAGGGCTTTAAGAAATATTCTGAGTTAATTTCATGCCTTTCGGTGGGGTGAACAACATAATGCCCTTTGAAAAATCATGAAGTCCGCCCCACTGGATCAACTCCATTTTCAGAAGCGAATCTGGGAACGATAAATCCAAAGTCTGAAAGAAGACAAAATAATTATTATAGCCGTATATATATACGTGGGCGTGGCAAGGGGAAAATAATAATCGCCATAGTGATGGTCGTTATAAAAAAAGACAACAATAAGGGTTCTCAGAATAAATCTTCAAAAAGAAAATGTGATGTTTGCCACCGATGTGATATGAAAAATCACTGGGCACGAATTTGTCGTACACCTGAACATTTTGTCAAACTTTATTAAGCATCTCTAAAAGGGAAATAAAATAAAGTTAAGATTCACTTAACTTTTCAAAATGATGTTGAAGCGGGCCCTATGAATAATCATGATAAAGTTAAAGCAAACATTGCCTATAAAAATGATATTTTTGAAAGCCTTGCAAATATTACTCATTTAGAAGATGGAGACTTCTTTAGCATCATAACTGAAGACTTATTATTGAGAAAAATTATAAGAATAAATGTATTTCTTCTTGTGAAGTTCATATTTTGAATAAAACTTTTTATGTTGTCAGTATTTAATTTCCTAAATGTAATTTCTTTTGTTCTTAAATTTTTCAATACTACTTATGATGTATTTTTTTCTTCTTCTTGAAGAATATGAAAACTTCCTAGTCTTCAGTTAGCCGTATGAATAATAAAGAAGAAATATGTCTTCTAGATAGTGCTACGACACACACCATATTAAAAGATAAGAAATATTTCTCTAATTTAATTATGAAATAAGTCAATACCATAATAATATCTGGTAGTACAAAATTAATTGAGGGCTCTGGAAGAGCAATTGTATTACTACAAGGAGGAACTATATTGACTGTTAATGATGCATTATATCGTAGTAAGTCTCAAAGAAACTTGTTGAGTTTCAGAGATATTCGCCAAAATGGCTATCATATTGAGATCACCAATGAAGGAAACGTTGAATACTTTTATATTACTACAATAAAAGCGAAAAAGAAGTATGTTCTTGAAAAGATTTCCGTATTTTCCTCCGGATTATACAACACTAATATTAGTGTAGTTGAATCACATGTCATAGTAAACAAAGAGTTTAGTAATGAATTTATTATTTGGCATGACCGATTAGTCCATCCCGGTTATAATGTGATGCGCAAAATAATTGAGAATTCACATGGTCATTCATTGAAGAACCAGAAGATTCTTCAAACTAAAGAATTCTCTTGTGTTGCATGTTCTCAAGGAAAACTGATTATTAGACTATTCGTAATTAAAGTTGGAGTTGGATCTTCTGCATTTTTGGAACGTGTACAGGGTGATATATGTGAGCTCATACACCCTCCATGTGGACCATTCAGATATTATATGGTTTTGATAGATGCATCTACAAGATGGTCACATGTGTGCTTGTTATCAATCCGCAATTTGGCCTTTGCGAGGTTACTAGCTCAATTAATAAGATTAAGAGCACAGTTTCCAGATTATACAATTAAGACACTTCGTCTTGATAATATTGGTGAATTTACGTCTCAGGCCTTTAATGATTATTGCATATCAACTGGATAACAATTGAGCATTCAGTTGCTCATGTTCATACTCAAAATGGTATAGTGGAACCATGGATCAAACGCCTCCAATTAATTGCTAGACCAACGCTTATGAGAACAAACCATCCCATTTCAGCATGGGGCCATGTTATTTTGCATGCATCAGCTCTTGTGGTGATCAGACGTACAAGTTATCATTAAGTCTCCCCGATAAAATTGGTTGTTGGTCAGGAGCCAAATATTTCCCATCTTAGAATATTTGGATGTGCAGTATATGTTCCAATTGCTCCACCACAATGCACAAAGATGGGACCCCAAAGAAGATTGAAAATATATGTTGGGTATGAATCTCCTTCTATTATAAAATTTTTGGAACCTATGACTGGAGATTTATTTACGACAAGATTTGTTGATTGCCATTTTGATGAATCAGTATACCCAATATTTGGGGGCGAAAATAATCAATTGCAAAAGAAGATAGATTGGAATGCATTATCACTATATCATTTAGATCCTCGAACAAAGCAATGTGAACACGAGGTTCAAAAGATAATTTATTTGCAAAATATTACAAATCAACTGCCAACTGCATTCACTAACCTACCAAGGGTGACTAAGTCACATATTCCAGCTGCTAATCCTCAAATGAGACTAAGCCACACTTGAAACGTGGTAGACCAATTGGTTCCAAAGATAAAAATCCTCGAAAGCGAAAATGAGAAAATGATCTAGGAGATCATAATATGGAGGCAACTGATCAAAAAGAGCCCCGTGACATAACAAATGATAAGACCTCAGAGAAGGTCCAGGTACCTGAAAAATAATAAGAATGAAAACATCTCAATAAGTTATGTCTCTATGAAAAAAAGGTGGAACCAAAATAATATTATTGTCGACAATATTTTTGCTTATAATGTTGTTGTTGAGATAATGAAACAAGATGAGGATCTTGAACCATGATCTGTTGATGAATGTAGACAAAGAGATTGGCCAAAATGGAAAGACACTATCTATGCAGAATTAGCGTCACTTGAAAAAGGTGAAGTATTCAGACGTATAGTCCGAATACCTGAAGGAATAAAATCAATGGGATACAAGATTTCGGGAAACTTGTTCAATAAAACTTCAAAAATCCTTATATGGATTGAAACAATCAGGGTGAATATGGTATAATTGCCTGAGTGAGTACTTGTGAAAGAAGGGTATAAGAATGATCCAATTTGTCCTTGTGTATTTATAAGAAGGTCTGGATCTGAATTTGTTATAATCGGCTGCGTATGTTGATGATCTAAATATCATTGGAACTCCCGGGGAACTTCCAAAAGCAGTAGACTGTTCATTTCATCTTAAAGACAAAATTTTGTCTTGGTCTACAAATTGAGCATATGAAGGATGAATTTTTTCCATCAATCAACTTATACCGAAAAGATCCTAAAGCATTTTTATATGGATAAAACACATCAATTGATTACCTCGATGGTTGTGAGATCACTCGATTTAAATAAAGATCCATTTCGACCTCATAAAAATGATGGAGAGCTTCTTGTTGAGAAAACTCCATATCTTAGTGCAATTGTGGCACTAATGTATCTTGCAAATAATACTCGACCAGATATAATTTTTGTAGTAAGTTTATTAGCAAGATTTAGTTCCTTTTCAAGTTTATTAGCAAGATTTAGTTCATTTTCAACAACAAAACATTGTAATGGTGTTAAGCATATTTTTAGATACCTTCGAGGGACTATTGATATGAGATTATTTTATTCTTATGAATCTGATTCACAGTTGATTGGTTATGCAGATGCATGTTATTTATTGACTCACATAAAGCCCGATCTCAAATATGCTATCTATTTACTTGTGGGGGTACAACTATTTCATGGCGTTCAATAAAACAAATTTTAGATGCTACATCTTCCAATCATGCAGAGATAATAGCTATTCATGAAGCTAGTCGAGAATGTGTATGGGTGAGATTAGTGACTCAACATATTAAACAATTGTGTGGTCTTTCTTATAAACGAAGATTCCAACGATATTGTATGAAGACAATGGTGATTGCACAGCTCAACTTAAAGGGGGATATATCAAAGGAGACAGAACAAATCACATTTCACCAAAGTTCTTTTTCACATGCGATCTTCAGCAAAATGGTGAGATAGATGTTCAACAAATCCGTTCAAGTGACAATATAACAAATTTATTCACTAAGGCATTGAAAACATCAACATTTGAGAAGCTAAGACATAAGATTGGAATGTGTCGTCTCCGAGATATCAAATAAAGCTTTCATCAGGGGGAGTATAATATGCGTTGTACTCTTTTTCCCTTTACCAAGGTTCTGTACCAATTGGATTCCTGGTAAGGTTTTTAATGGGGCAACACTCAATGCGTACTACAAGATATGCGTACTCTTTTTCCTTCACTAGGCTTTTTCCCACTTGGTATTCCTTATAAGGTTTTAACGAGGCACATTATCTTTTAAATGGACATCCAAGGGGGAATGTTATAAATGAGATGAATGCATTTGTATGTTCATTTAACGTACTTTGTATTCATGTACTCAATTAAGAAGTACATTAACTTATAACCTTTGAATGTATTTGTACCTTTATAAATAGAGAATTTTTGACCCTATCAAAAATATACCAAGAAAAGAAATAACAAAATCACTCTCCCTCATATTTATTTTGTCTCAATTAATATATTGTTTTATTTTTCTCCCATTTCTTAATAATCTCCTTTTCAATTATTTCTGTAATATTCTCTTCCATCATTGCTAATACCACATTATATCAAAAAATGTTAAAATAAAATGAAAAAGTAGGTGAAAAAAAAAAAAAAAAAAAGAACCCTTAAACAATACGCTCTCTATTTCAATTTAAATTATTTACTTTCCTTATTAATCTGTCCTAAAAAGAATGACATATTTATGTATTTAAAAATAATTTAATTTTAAACTTTTTATTTTATCAATTTTATCCTTAATAAGAAGCTTAGCCCTACAAATGTCATGTCAAAATTTTTTTACCCTTAATGTTATAAAACTATGTGTCACGTCAAACTACCTTATATAAAGAAGAATTAGCACAAAGAGTCACCCAACTAATCGTTTAAACTAAAAATAGTCGTGGAGGTATAATGTATACATAATTTATGTATTATATGTGTATAATTATGTATAATCAATGTATAAACTATGTATATGGATAGAAAAAGTAAACAATAAATATGGACGACTATTGTGTAAAGGTCCCTATATAAATTGAAATGTAAAAATTGCACGGGGCACCCTATTTGGTCGCCCCCATTTAACCTATACCCATATTTTTAAAATTATTTAACCTATACCCTAATTTTTACAACTTCAGGCGCCTCCTTTTTTATACCTGTGCAAAACTTCAGCTTATTTAGTGCTGAAGTTTTTACAAATGATCTGAATAACTTCAGCATCTTCTGCTGAAGTTTTTGAAAAAGCTTTATTGCAACACTAAACTTCAACTTATTTAGTGCTGAAGTTTTTACAAATGAACTAAATAACTACAACATCTTCTGCTGAAATTTTTGAAAAAGCTTTTATGACAAAACTAACGAATTCAGGATAAAACTTCAGCTTATTTAGTGCTGAAGTTTTTACAGATGAACTAAATAACTTCAGCATCTTCTGCCGAAGTTTTTGAAAAAGCTTTATGACAAAAGTAATTAATCCAGGACAAAACTTCAGCTTATTTAGTGCTGAAGTTTTTACAAATGAACTAAATAACTTCAGCACTTCTGCTGAAGTTTTTGAAAAAACCTAGAATGCTGAAGTTTGTGTGATTGCCTTTGCTACTTCAGGCCCGTATGCCTGAAGTTTATGCGAAAAGTGAGTACGCTTGCAATTTTTTTGCAAAACGGGTATAAGTTAAAACGTGACCCAAAAAGCGAGTATAGATGCAAAAGCCCCAATTGAAATGGAAAGAGTAATAGTTCAGAAAGTCTTATTGGGCCTTAATCCACGAACTGCACATGGGCCCAAGCCCATAAACTATTAGGCCCACAGATGGAATCATCATCGAATAAAGCACAAATTATACCATCAAGCTGATTATTTCCACATTTCACAAGGAGAGAAAAATACAACATGAATAAAAAATGATTAATTCGAGTGGTCCAGATTCAAGCTCACAATTTCTCAGCATTTTCGCGGGAATCTAGCCTTTAACTCAACGAATCAAAAATAGCCACGTGTTGAAAGTCGCTACACTTTATGCCACGTAGGATAATCATAATAAAGCTTCCATCACACGATTGGATATAAGTCAGAAAAGCAGCTTCCGGAACAAGCCTTTTTCCCTTTGACAGCCCACACAAACGCTCCCCTTTTCCCTCCAATAGAAACTACTCCAACCATACTATAAAAACACACACACACACACTGCTACATAAAACATTTTTACTCAAACAATCTATTCGCTTATCATATTACAGATACTGCTAGTAGCTATCGAAGGAAAGAATTGTATTGTAATCTCTACGGCGTAGCACGTCCTGTCGTTACCTCTTTTCCTTACACTGTCACAAAGTCTGTTTATAGTCGCAACTGTTACTACAGTCAACGTAGTTGAAACATTCAAGAAAAATTTCGATGAAGGAGAGGGTGAAGAGTGATTATGAGGTGGTGGAAGAAGGATGCAAGACACCAAGGCGTGACACGTGTAGGATTATGGTGTATTCTTTGTGCCCGCCGCCGCCGCCGAAAAAGAAACGAGTTTACGTGAAACAGCAGAGTCCTCCGCCTAAGGAAGGGTATTTTCAGCCACCTGATCTTGAGCTTTTCTTTACCATTGTAACGAGGAGAAACACTTGTGTATAAATGCATCTTATTAATCGTATAATTGAAAGTTTAGGCTAAATTATTTTCTAATTTAGAAAATAATCAATTTTTTTGAAACGGACCAAAGAGGAAATAAACTAATATAAACTGAAACGGAGGCAGTATTTTTTTTTTTGTCTGGCGATTTAACACAACTAGAAGTGATCTGATTTGTCCAATTATCATTGATTCCAAACTGAAAAAGTAGGGATCTTTGAGTTAATTCTGCAAAAATATTTGAATGGATAAATAACTAATCCAAAAGGGACGAGGTTGAAGTCAGAACAAATCCAGTAGGAATCTTTACACAAATAACAAGCTCCACTGTTTATTTTTCTAAGTCAACATACATAGGCTATTATACAGATAGTATACAGTTATACACATATTATATATGAATTATACATATAATTATGCTTTTTTATAACAACATCTTTATATAACAATCGTTCATTATAAAATTAAGTTTTTTTTCGGAACAAATTTGTATATTATGTCATATATTCCTCTATAACATCATTTCTCTATAACGGCAAAAAATATCGGAACAAAAGAGACTGTTATAGAGAGGCTAAATTGTATATTATACATCTATTAGTTATTTTTAATTTAAGGGGTTGGATGAACGACTATTTAGGTTAATTTTTCTATCTAATAAGCTGTAAAAATTGCATGAGACGCCCTATTTGATCGCCCCCATTTAACATATACCCACTTTTTAAAAAAGCTTAACTTGTACCCACCTTTTTAAATAACTTAAGGCCTCCTCCTCCTCCTCCTTCTCCCCCTCCTCCTCCTCCTTCTTCTTCTTCTTCTTCTTCTCAGGTGATAATGATTTTATATGATGGTTGTGAATATATTTTCATGTAGTTTATGATTTTTACAACGGTGAGATGTTATGACGCTTTATTTTTTTTATTGCTTAGGGTTTCTTCTTCTTATTTTTCTTAATTGCAATATGGGTGATTTATTGTTGTTTTGACAAATCGATGATTGATGTTTGTTCTTGATGGTATTTGGAGGTTATGTTTCAAATTTGAGCTCATTTGGAGTAGATTTAGGTATCAAATCGTATATTTGATTGTTATAATTCGAAGAACAAATTTCTGTTTCTGGGTAATTTTTACTTCAGACTTATTGTCCTTAAGTGAAAAAATCTTTGTCGAACTTCAGACTTTTTGGCCTTAAGTGCATATGAAGTGCAGTTTTTCACTTAAGACTTACTGACTTTAAGTGCATCTGAAGTATAATTTTTTACTTCAGACTTATTAGCCTTAAGTGGATGAAACCATTGCTTGAACTTCAGACCTATTTGGCCTTAAGTACATTTGAAGTGCAATTTTTTTCACTTCAGCCATTTCTTCTTTTAACTTCATAGCCGACAAGTTGAAGTTGATCGTAAAGTGGCTACGTTTGCAAACATTTTTGCAAAGTGGATATAACCCCTAATAAGCTTGCATAGACCAGTGGCCCAACACCAGAACTTCTGGCATTCTTGTTGGGCTTAATGTGGACTCTGTTATCAAAGAAGCCCATTTGAACCAGTTTGTAGCCTGCTCATTATGTGAATTAGTTTGTAGCTAGTTTAAGCTAAAGGAGGATAAATACTTACCCTCGTCGAGTGTTTATACCAATCATATTAATTTATATAATTAAGTGACTTAATAAGGTGAGAACGCATATTAATTAACCATGATTAGGTGTAAACACCAGATGCACATCCTATCAAAATTCTTGATTCCCGAGTAAACTAGTTTGTAACCTTCTCACGTACCCAAGAATGAAGTATTTCGATAGGGTGTGCTCTACTCCTTTAGTAGATTTTTCGATACGAATTTGAATTAATCGACTCAGTAAATTTTATAACGAAATAGTTAAATAATATAATAATTTAAAGGAATACAAAAGTTTCTTTAAGGTTTCTAAGTTGGCTCTTGGAGAGAAATGAATTTTAGGATTGCTTGTTTGCATTTCTTTTCTATGTAAAAGAATATCATATTTTGTATATTGTCATATGGTGTATGTACCTTCTTACGAATATTCACACATGACTAGTAATATACATGTAGGGTCCACCAAATTTTCACCAACAGATCAATTATTATTATTATTAAAAAAAAATCTAGTATCTCCGGTTTGGCCATAAATTTTGGTAATTTTTTTTTTAATTTTTTGAAAACATTGTTTATTCATAAAATATGACTAATTTTTTGGGGGAAAATTTTAATTTCCCGAAAATTGGTTTGAGTGAAATTTTTTTGTTTCGCTCACAAAACTTCAACTATTTTTTAAATAAAATGCATTCCCTAACACAACATTAACTTCTAAAAAATATTTTTAAATGCAATTTCAAAAGTTCTTTTTTCAAGTTTCAACCAAATCTTGTTCAAATGCTAGCAAAGATTTCGTTAGGATATAAACAGTGGCGGAGCTACCTTATAGGAAGTGGTGTCAACTAACACCCCTTCGTGAAAAAAAAATACACTGTGTAGGTAAGTAAAAAAAATTATATGCATATATATATTCTGTATTGACTTCCCTTAATTTTCTGATATGTTTACTTTTATATATTTTGACATCCTTTAACGAAAATTCTGGCTCCTCGGATATAAACCTAACAACAACTAGAGCAATAGTAAAGGCTTTAATGAAATACACTATTTGGACTAATTAAAATAATTTACGGTGCATTATTCACACCTTGCTATAGTCAATTCCGATCTCGACACTTATGTTTCCTTCTAAGACATGTCATTCAGTGTTGTACATCAAAACTTTTGACGTATCAAACAATCAAGTATATGTATGGTGTAAATATTGGAAATTTTACCTCATGCATCGAAGTTATACACCCTATTTATTATAAATTAAAATTATTTTTCATAGCTATCTTTTATATTTTATAATAAAATAAGTATTTTATGGTATCTAGTACTATCGAGGCATGGAATAAGACATGAAATACGCTATTTATGTTTTTCCTCTCTCTTAGACAGCTGGACATACCTATTTTTAAGGGATTGATGTTACTGTATTCTATAATACATGACGCGAATACATGTGAATAATACACCGCCGTAACAACTAAATAATAGCAATATGAAGTAATTATGTATATGGTAGCTATAGGACATTATTTGC
Source organism: Nicotiana undulata (assembly GCA_005239495.1). Taxonomy (NCBI): domain Eukaryota; kingdom Viridiplantae; phylum Streptophyta; class Magnoliopsida; order Solanales; family Solanaceae; genus Nicotiana; species Nicotiana undulata. The sequence goes on from ML288274.1 coordinate 85,143, forward strand.
CACTAACCAATAGTGGTTTCTGAAAATTCCTCATAAATATTCAGTGCGTAAAATTTTATCTTCTCAAATATCTCATAAACTAATTCAAAAGATGATAAATTAGAAAATAATGATTTTCTTCGAGATTTAAATATTAAAGATTCGAGTTTCAAAACAACCTATATATAAGACCAATTTCATGGCACCAAAATTAGCCAAAAGCCATAATTCAATTCCAGTTACATTTTTCAACTTATGAGAACTTTTGATTTTATTAAGATTAAAATTTAAAATTAAGTATATTTAAATTTTTTGTGATCCTTGAAATATCTTTCTTAAAACAAATTCCTAATTTCCTCTATATCATTTTCTTTGTCCGGCCTTTTCTCTGCTACGCTCTTTGGCGAACTAGCTTTAATTGTAAAGAAATTTTTACATTCCTATACCATATATGAAATCTTATCACCCTCCATATTTAAGGTTTGATTTAATTATATTTAGTATACCAAATTACCAAATCTATACCATAATTAATTTAGGATTATAATTAATGGGCAGTTTTTTACTCCTTAATTAAAGGGGTATAATTAATGGGCAGATTTTTACTCCTTAATTAAAGGTGTCCATATATCCCACGTTTCTCTCTCCCCATCATTTGTAACCAGCCGTTTTCCCCTCCCCTTTCTTCCTCTTCTCCCTTCCTTCTTCTTCAAATTGTAGAATTCAGACCTTCGAGATTCAACAAGTCGAAATTGCTACATTCTGTTCTTCATCGTTTTCAGAAATTGGCAATCATATATATGTTCTGCATCTTTTCTTCTCTCAAATCCACTATTGACAACCATTAAAAAGCTTGAAAGCTTGAATTCAAATTTGGGTTTTCAAAAATCATTATTTGTTTGGATTGGTTGTTGTTGAAAATAATCGGGAATATGATTTGGAGTTTATATCTCAATTTTGAGGGTTTTTGGTGAAGATGATATTTGGTTTTGACTGATTTTCATATTGAATTTCGAAGAAGAAGAAGAAGACATATTACAGAAATTGTAGATAAATTGTTAAATTGTAGTTAAATTGTAGATTGTGCCCAGAATGTAGTTAATGTATAGTTTTTTTGTAGACAAATTGTATTCTAAACATCATAATAACTACATTTAATATAACTACGAAATTTTCTATTCATCTACAAAAATTCAACAAAAAAACTAAAAATAAATTACAAAGTCAAACAGATCTCAATATCATATCACCCAATTCTCATTCGATTATAGTTTAATTGGGATTTTCGACATAATTGCGTTTTTTGCAGAAGATTTGTAGAAATTTTAGTCATTTTTAATTTGTGAAAACAAAAAACAAAGCATCTACAATCAACATACAAATAATCTACAATTTATACAAAATATCTACAAACTGGGTACATTGAATAGAAAGAGACGAAAATTAATACAGCGTGATTTGCGTTTGAAAATTTCTGAAAGAATTTTTAATTCCCCAATATTAGCGCACCTAAATAAGGAATTTTAATACTACAATGATTCCTTATTTAATGAAATATATGAAAGAATATTTACTTCCTTAATTTTAGCGCCTAAATAGGAAGATTATATCTACTAAGATTTTGTATTTAATGCATTGTATTTGTTTTGTAAAAAAACTATTAACAGGGCGGGTAATTTTCAAATCATGAACATATTTAGTAATATAGTTTCCTATATGGTATAGGAACGAAAATGTCTCAATTGTAAATAGTTTTTAAGGAGATATTACACTGTATAGCCACTCTCAAAATAATAACTATAATATATATATATATATATATATATATATAAAAGTTATACAAATTTTATATATTTTTTCGGCTACCAAATATAAATAGTTTTTGACGCAGGTTAGAAGTGATAATACCCTAGTTTTAACAACATTTAGGTCATTTTAACCAAAAAAGGTCTTTTATTCAAATGTGCAATTACTTACTACTACTATTTAATATGTTTTTCAACACTCAGTGTATCTATTTCAATCTAAAAAATGATGTAATTGTTGATAGAAATGACCTCACACGAAAAACTATTGGAATAAAGGATATTTATCATCAAGAAGAAACGTTGAAATCTAGTCATAGAAAAACGTCAAACTTCGATGAAGAAAGAGATGAAAATGCTGAGATAATGCTAGTGTTTGTGATGTTTGATTGCTGCATTAACTCTTCATAACATAGCTGACGTAAGTATTCATATATTGTTAGTGAAACTGCTATGTGTTAGTTGATGATTATGGGCGGAGCTAGAGTGCCGACAAACGGGTTTGTCCATCCCTAGTTTGTCCATCCCTAGTAGCTTGAAATCCTAGCTTTGTCGTTTTTATTCTAGGTAAAGAGAAAAACAGAAAGGAAATGATTTATATATATATAACAAGAAACTAGACAAAAGATAAACCATAAATGGAGGATAGAACATCATTTCAACTAAACTTTGAAAATTTATGAGAGCAACCCAACCTCAAAATCTTTGATGCTCATCAAGAACATAAATATTACAAGAAAACCCTAGAAAAGTAGCAACTCCGGACTCTTTGCATCATGTGCTTCAGGACCTTTTAGGCAGCGATGGAGTCAGAATTTTCAATAAGGGATGTCATAATATATAAAAAGTAAACATATGAAAAAATCAACATATGCATATAAATTTGATTTTACCTAGCTATGTATTTTTTCTGCAAATGAGTTGACACCCCCTTGCTATAAAATGGCTCCTACATTACTTTTGAGAGCCATGGCAAGGTCAAATAAGTAGTGAAAAAATGATCTTGCTCCCTCCTGCTTATTCATTTCTATGTATTACCACATGAAATTCATTCCAAATGCACTGCACGACACTAGGACACTGTGTACTACAACCAGCAGCCCCTTTACTAGGTTGGGAAAAAGCTAGCGCGCAACGACTGATGAAAAGCCAACAACTTATTAGAGTCAGTTTTGGCTTGCAGAGAGCAGGGGTAGCATGCCCATCCCATTAGATATCTCCCTTCCTAACCTTCTCGATCGAATAGACCGATCCTAGCCCAGTCACCTTTCTCCAAGATTGAAATTAAAACTAGGAGTCCTTCCTTATGTTATGGGGTCATTAGTTTAGAGTCTATAAAGTGTCAACTCCTCGAATTTTTTAGTTCTTAGCCTCTATACCAGGCACTGGGGAAGCAGAATAAAAAAAAAGTCAAAAATATTTAAGAATTCATGGTACCTATAAGCCATATCACATCATATATAGCCAAAAGGAAATCCTAAGAACATTAGACCTAAATAAAAAGGGGAAAAAAAATAAAAGCTCCAAAAACTTTCCTGAAAGATTGGGACATAGCAACTAAAGGAATTACCATATAAAATAGCCACAAAAACTCTCACTTCTTGTAACAAGAGTATTAGCATCAAACCTCTCTAACAACTTTGTTTGTTCCGAATATTTTTTATTATAACGAAGTGTTGTTGTAAAGAACATATACTATAACGTAATATATAAAATTGGTTCCGTAAAAGCTTCGCTTTTATAAAAAGTGTTGTTATATATGGATATAAATATAGAGAAGTCTGATTGTATATGCGACTAACCTGGAACTGTACATTGGCCTGTTTTTTATGCAAAATCTGAAGGCATCATTTGCTAGTGGAGTTGCAGAATCCAAAACTGACACAAAAATAATTTCACTTTCTATAATGAATATATACTATTGAAATTGAAGTACAGACATACTTACTGGCTATTGCATCCCACTAGTACGGCAAAGTTCAGAACAATTAATCAAAAAAAGAGAAGAAAAAAATTATACACTCATTGAAATTTATCCTTCTCCCCCACAACCTGGGGAAAGTGTCTCAAAGGACTTGGGCATAAATAAATGGCAAAAAATATTTTCTGATTCATGAAGAAATAAATTGTATATTTATACAAACTCACTCGTTGGATTACACTGTGTTTGTCGTTGTTGTTATTTGTACTGTTCTCCGCTTGTAAAAATAAACATGTCTCGTTTTTTACGATTAGGGGCTAGTTCAATTGAACACATACATGAGTAAGAATCCAAAATAATAATGGAAGTATACTTTCAAAAAAATTCACAACCTTGAACTCATAATTTAAATCATGGATCCGTTTGATCTGTGAACCCTTTGTCATCTAATTTAAAGAATTTTTTTCTCAGTTGCTATTGTTTTTATATTTAATAAAACAATCTATATAGGGCAAAATAGTAAACCATCAAATGAAAAGATATTGAAATACTTTTACCTTTTTCAGATTCAAATACATGTTGAAGCAATATACCAGAATCTGGATTCAGGACGATGAAAATCGTTGCAAAAATAGCCATTTTTCGCCGCTGCAGCATCATCAAGATTCCCATATCAATAAACCATAGGGCTAAAAAGCCATAAAATGGCTATGTGAATCTTGATGATGCTCCACCAGCAAAAACTGACTGAGGGTATGAGATCTTTGGCAATAATATACATTGATCCATGCAATAATTGGCACAAAAATAAGAAAAGAAAAAAAAAAGGTAATAAAAATATCGAGCCCTAACCCTAAAAAGTCAACTAAAAAACACAAAAAAGGCTAGATTTATAGAGAGCAATAAGGAGAAAAAAAAACTGAAAAGGGCACTTTCCTAGATCCACACATATATTACAATGATAGAGATCGATCCACTCGATACTATGAGATTCAACTGAATCCAGTAATTTCGATACGAAGGTAAAACTCGAGACTCATATTTTCTAAGTAAAAAATTTGGAGCGCCTATACTTGAAAATAAAAAAGATAAAGAAGATGATGAAATAATAGGGCAAAAACCTAATATAAGAGGGAGGGAAAAGAGAAAGAGATAGCAATATGGAGTTAAAGAGGGATCTATAAATACTACTAAAATATCAGATGGTATAGTGAAGTGATGAGTATTGAATACGAGATATTAGGATTGGTTGGTTCCAAAAAGTTACTGTCAATTAAGAGAGATTATTACTGATTCGTTTACTTTTACTTGACACGTTTTGACTTTTCACGTCCATTAAGAAATAATAAATGAAGTGCATAATTTAGTATGATACTCATATTAATTGATGCCTATTTTATTGGATTTGAGAAAATGATTTAAAATAAGTAATAAACCGTGAATATAACAGGGAAAAATATTGTCTTCTCTTTATATGCGTAAAGTGACAAATAAAAATGAACGAGGGAGTAAGGTGTAGACGTAGTGGCCAGCTATGAATTTCTCCAAAGGTGTTTAAATTTAAAAGAAGTGAAAAATAATTCTGACAAAGGGTGTTCAATTTGTGTTATATACCTTTATAACGTAATACTTTATCTATTTACACAGTGCAATTTTTCGACGAAGGATGGTGTGTTGACTACCTTATAACCATGAGCAGAACAGTTAAACATCACAATCCGAGGTACTAAAAATTACTGAGAATTTTAATAATTACTGAGTCAGTTTAATTTCCACAGATGTATAGAGAATAAATGCAAACTTAATATGGAAAAGAAAGACTTACCTTGTAATGGTGGCATTTAGGTTTTACTGGGTGGATATGTACTGTTGCGTCCTGCAAAAGAATTTTAAAAATTGACTGACGGCTATGTGTATTGAAGTAAGACACGTGAACTTCTCTATGTGGTTTTTAAGGTTTGGTTGAGTGGTTGAAATTTATGGATTTTAAATTTTAAGTTCAGTATAAGGTATTTTGCGTTCACGTAGGGTTCATGAAAGAGTCGCACCTTAACGGATATGATGTAAACAGTTATCGTAACTCAAGCATTAGTAATTATTTTTATGGCTCTAACCCGTAATTATAGGTCATATGAAGACAATTTTGTCGTTGGTGCTAGACTTCCCTTCTCGTTTTTAGTTAGTGAATTTGCATTAAATACATATATATATATATATATATATATATATATATATATATATATATATATATATATATATATTGTGAATTCTCTAATGCAAATATAAAGTCTAAATAAAAATTAGGACCCGTTTGGTCATAGATTTTGCCAAAATAAACTTGGGGTTTTATTTGGCAAACATATGTTTGGCTATAGATTATGATATATTTTGGCAAAATCCCGGCCAAATCCCTAATAATACATGTTTTTCCAAAATAAATTTGAGAAATATGTTTTGAAAACGTATGTCCAAACACATTTTCATCTTCAAACTAAACTTCACCCAAAGCATATATTTTAAAATAAATTTAAGAATCTGTGGCCAAACGCTAGGTTAGTGAATTAATTCGAACATGTGTCACTCATAATAGTTGAGTTGATTCCTCATTTGCCATTTTGGCTCATTACTAACTTTTCCATTTTGGTCCTTCACATCTTCGCTAAACCCTATTAACAAGTACTCCTCTTTTCAAAGCTTCCCATTCAGGATAAATATGAAAAGTCTATGTTAAATTATTTTCAAATATTTAAAAAATAAATTTTTGTCGTCCCAAATTTTTGTGACAAATTTCTTTTTAGTCAATATTAAAAAAGAATGACACGTTTTTAGTTTAACTTTATACTGTAATCCTAACATAACAAATTAAGGAAATTTTGTGGCTATAAATTATCTCAATAAGAATAAAATAAAGTATTGAGATCACATAAGTTGAACCAAAAGAAAGTACTATCACTTTTTTTAATATGGAATTGTAAGAAAATACAAAAACAATATTATTCTTCACAATATGTGAAATTTAGTCCTGTGATAAATTTTGCTTATAAGATCAACCAATACAAGTCTAATCAATAATCTTTCCTCGCTATTTTAAGTGAATTTTTGACATTTTCTTTTGGTGGTTCACAATATTTGATTCTTTCAGATGTCAAGGAGAAATTAATTTTTTCTTTTCAAAGTTATTTTTAGAGTAAAGAGCCTAGGAATAGTTTATTTTATTTCTAGTAAGCAAATTAAAACTAATATGAAAAATTTCAAAATTAATTAATGCTAAAAAATGAATTCTTTATTATACGTGAAAAAGAATGAAAAAAACTCACTTAAAATAGACCGGAGAAATTATATAGTTGTGCAAGCTAAAGTCTATGTGAAACTCAATTAGTAGATGTACCCAATGGACCAGAGAATGCTGATAATTATTAGTAAATCAGAGATGTGACATTGATGGTAGAGGACTAATTAACAGAAGAAAGAGAGGGGGAAGAGTAACAATAGAAGCGGAGCCAAAATTTCAATATTATGGGTTCTGCATTATAGAGTAACGAATTTTAGTATTAATAAGTCAGTTTTAAATTTAATATTGATACATATTTAATAAAAATTTTAATATAAATATATTATATTGTTCGAGCAAAAGTTACTAGAAATAGGCTACTAGCTCTGCCCATGGTGACAATAAGCGGCGAACACGGCGTAGTGGAGGGGCCTTTTTGGCCACACTTCCATGTAAGCTTAAAATCTGTGCAGATATTTGCAGCAATGCCAAAGCCCAACTCCTCACATTACCTCTCATTTCCGTACGGTCTCTTTGAATTATTCCCACAGTTTTCATTACTTTCCACGCCAGCACTGTTGATCGTTTGGTACGAGGAACACCATAATAATTATAGAATTTAAAATTATATTTATTTTATATTTGAATAATGAGATTTAGTTAATTCCAAAATAAGTTTTACATTAAAATAATGGAATTGACTATCTTACATAAATTGTGGTATAGTCAGTTCCTTGTGATATCTCATCCCATAAGATATTCTTTTATGACCTTGATAGGAAGGTGTGAAAGTCGAGAATTAGTATAATAGGTTAGATAGTCTGAATTATTCATACCGATAATATGGGTAAGTACTCTTGCATTTGATTGGTATTAGGTTTCTTTGAATATCTGTAGTCTTTTGCATATCGATCATCTTACTATCTTGTTATGTATGCTGTTTTTACATGGTTTCTCGATGTTGTTCCTTCTTGCTTTCTTGTTATTATTGTAATACCTATACTTTCCTGAGCCGAGGGTCTATTGAAAACATTCTCTCTACCTCCACAAGATATGATGAGGTCTGCGTACGATGGGATATTATTGTTGTAAGATATACTTGTTTATTCCACCATTGTACCGAAGGACCTCTAAATATCCACGCTCCTTCATGAGAATATGATTAACTCTTTGCTTATTACACTAAACAAATATTTGTCGCTTTAATTAATTATTAATTAAAAGTTGTTGCAGTTCTAATTAATCTAGATTCTTACAAAGATTTTTTTTTTATAAATAGTCCAGACAAGTACCCTTATAATTAAAACCGTTGAAGGGTGTGTGTCACAATCTAAAAAGAACAAATACTATGATCTAGGTAATATTTTGTTATTTTCCATCTCTTGGGATGCTTAAAGACAAATTCTGTCTGTTCGACACTCTAAAAAATATTAATCTGCTTAATAAGTTAAAGGTTAGTATGTACTTATACAGGATTAATACAATATTTAATTAAAATGACAAAATAGTTTTAATTTGAAAACCAAAATCACACTTTTCCCTTAAACAAATCCATACATAACCTAATCTTGAAAAAAAATAGTAATATCAAGCATATAACAAGTGATGTTTAAGATTAAAATTAGATAAATTATCCTATTGTTATCCAAATCTCCCTGAGTATAAATTATATCCATGATAATTTATTAAAACCTTTTTAATGGTAACTGTCAACATACGCAAATGTGTTTAAGTTGTGTACATCATCAGCTTAAATTTTTTAATACTATTAGGTCACTTAAAGAATATATTAAAGTATATCTTCTTGAAATCTGAGATTTGTAATTATAGAATAAGAAAGATTATCTACTGTAACAAATATCGGAAACAACCTTTCCATCTTTACAAGGTAGAGATAAGGTTGACATATACATTTTCTTTCTCAGATCCTACTTATAAGATTTCACTGAATTTTATATCGGTTCCAACCTCCTTGTTTTCATATAGACATAACATAGAGATCTCTTCATTCATATATTCATGTACCTGAATCTCTCATGAGATTTTATGAAGTGTTATGTCATGTGATCTTCTAGATCACTTTCCTCTTTTATTATGATCATTTGCTCATCTTTTTTATCAAAAGTTTATTTGAACCCGATTTGTCCATACGCTTTAATCGTACCATAGATTTTGTCTTTCTAGGACTTATTCTAATAGGATCATTTGCAGTGAGAATATTGTTACTTTTTTGGGTCTGCAAATGCATCTGACATGCTTTGCAATGTATTGCCGATGAATTATGTTTCTATGACTTCAAGTTCATATTATCTTATTCGAGGATCTAATGGTACAAATGAAAATTCATTTCATGTAATTTTTTCTCAACTATTTATCATCATGTCTCCCCCTCATGTTAGAAAAACTAACTTGCTTCCTCAATTTTGGGAACCCATCTTTGTGCATTATGGTGTTAATAAAAATATACACCGCACATCAATAAAATAAGATGGAACTATTTGATTATTGACCCTGAACCACTTATGAGGGGAGAATCTAATATACTTTCGTATATAACCTATATCAAACTGATATAGATAACTTTGTTCTCATAAAGTTTAGCTATTAAGTAGGGCACTCAATAAATCATTTGCTAAACCAACTCTGAGTAAACCAACTTATCAAGATGAACTTCTTCAATAGAAAATCTAGAAATTGTGCCCTAAATTTAATTATTGAGCAACTTACCTCGCAAACACCATGTTACAAGTCAATAATAATCGCACATGTAACCATCTTATAGATGCATCTTATGTGGTATGCATGACAGTGAATGAGCCCATATTCACCTTTGATATTTCCAGCATTCATGGGATTCAATTGTTGGTCTATCAATTAATAAGAACAAGCAAAATAAGAGAATTCGTAAAGAACTTTCTTGTTCTTTAATATTTATCCTTGTGAATTCTCTTTTATTATTGCACATCATACTTAGATTAAGATTGCTCAACATGCAATGCTTGATAAAATTGTCTATATCAGTAAACTTCAGGTTTAGATCATGACATGTGCAATTGTTAATTAAACTCCCAGTTTATTATGACATTGATTTTATATCAATAAACATGCACTTTACTGTGTCATGTAATTTCACCATATTTTTTATTTGAGTTGTACAAATTGAATAATAAAGTGGGTAACTTGTCACATGCATATTACATCGCCACAAATTGTAGTAATAGAAGATATTAAATCTTTTCTTTATTTATAGTCTCAATATAACCAACCGCTTTCGCGAATATTTTAGAAGCTAAATAAGTTTCTTTGAGACTTACTACAACATAATACCTTATTGATAATCAATTTTAGTTCTCCAAAATAGTATAATTGGCTCTTCCAGAGCTCTCAACTAATTTTGCACTATCACATATTCATCAACATCCATATGGTGAATATCTCTTTCAAGGAAAAAGTTAGACCATTATGGTCATGCTCAAAATCATTATAGGCAAGATATATTATTTTCATTACTTTTGCCCTGTAATAATAATATTGCTATAATATTTTGGGCATAATCACAATAGGTATGTTATCAATGATCATTCAAGCTATAATAATGAAATTATTTTCTTATTTAATCTCAAGCCTCCTCTTAGAGGTAAGTGTGGTATATTCACTACCACTAGCACTTACATATTCTTCGAAGAATGAATATGTATTCATGAGTCAGATGTTGTCACATTCACTTCATGAATGTGCCATAATCATCTATATGTGCTTTACAAAATCTCATGTCAAATCTATCACAAATATTATTTTCACAGAGTGAAGGATTATTTTGAGAATCTTTATTATTCTCATTATCACAATGATGACGATTATAATTTCATCTATTACCATGTCCACGTTCATTGATACTTCACGGTAATAAGTTTGTCTTCTTTCAGACTAATTACATATTGCTATTACATTTTCTTAAGGGGAATGATAATGAAGCAAATTTAATGGGACGGGTTTCCACTTCTTTGCCCACAATCATACATGAATTTGATCATGGCAAGGCATAGAAATTTTACCACTATGGGTGATTATAATTTCTTGCAAACTCTATTAGAGTTATAATCAAAATTTATTGTCTTTACTCCTATTTAAAATCAAATTATAGAATGTCAAGAATTTAAAAGAGAAAAATAAAGTAAAATACTTACCTTAAATTCAAAATTTAATCATGAAGGAAGTTATGCTCAATCCCAAAGATTCTATTCAATTGGTTAGAGTCTCGTTCTGATAACGTGTTATAAAACAATAAAATAAGAAGAAGAGTATTGCAGAGAAAAGTAGAGAGAAAGAATTCTTTATTGATTTTGGGATCAATTACAATGGAATAGAACCCCTCTATTTATAGGAGAAAAGTGACTTAGCCACCAAATAACAAACCCCAAAATCTTTCTAGAATATAAACATTTACCATAAATAAAATACTATTTATAATACTATATGTAATTTATTTAAAGTTAATTTTCTAATTTTTTAAGATGCAAAGTTATCAACTTTTTACAATCGATCTCTCTATATTTATTTTTCAGTTGGTATTCCAATTCATCAAATTTTAGTTAAGATATTGTTTGCATAACTCCTTTTGAGATTGTATTGAAGTTCAGTTTTTTCTCCTCTCTTTTTCTTTTTGTGTATTTTTAGTAATCAGATTTATATTTTTACTTGACACGTTTGAATTCTAATATTAAATAAAAAGTAATATATACCTATAAGTAGAACTTACCAGAGGTAAAATTATATTATTATAAGACAATAGAAGTTAGAATAATAGAACCTGATTCTAGAAGTTGATAACTTGACATCACTATAAATTTAAGTCCATCGTTCAAATGGTCACTCAACTATCCCAAATTATCTCTTAAAGTCATTTTACTTTCGTTTGTAACAACAAAGTCACTGAACTATGCATATTGCACTCAAAAAGTCACTCAACTAGATTTTCTAAATTTTGGATTGCCAAATACCTATTTTACCCTCTAAATTATAAATATTTATCTTCTTTTATTTTGTTAAACTTTCTAATATTATAGTTTCCCCTTTTTAATTTATATTATGGACTTACCTAAAAAATCAATAAATATTTTTTATAAATTAAAAAATAAAAAGTATTTAAGCATTTATAATGCCGGAATAACAAAATAATGAGCATAGTAAAATAATTAATTAGAATATAATAATTTTAATATTAACAATAAAAATTCAAAAAATTATTTACACAATTTAGAATAAAATAAAATAAATATTGTAAAATATATATTCCATGCACGTAAAAATAATTATTTAAATAAAAGTATATTTATAATATACATTATATTCTTGAAAATTATGCTCAATTATATTATATATATTCCATGCACGACTTAACATAGCATATTTTACCCTATACAGATAGTCCCCCTACTTTCTGGTGACATAACTTTGAGTCGTCAGAAAGTTGGTAGAAACATAATTATATAATTGAGCATAATTTTCAAGAATATATAATGTATATTATAAAAATACTCTTATTTAAATAATTATTTGTATATAACGTGCATGGAATATATATTTTGCAACCTTTACTTTCTTTCATTCTAAATTGTGTAAATAAAATTTTGAATTTTTGTTGTTAATACTAAAATTATTATTACTAATAAATTATTCTAATTAATTTTTTTTACTATGCTCATTATTTTGTTATTCCAGCATTATATATACTTAAATACTTTTTATTTTTTTGAATTTATAAATAGTATTTATTTATTATATAGGTAATCCATAGTATAAATTAAAAAGGGAAAATTATAATATTAAAAAGTTTAAAAAAATAAAAAGAAGATAATTGTTATAATTAGAGAGTAAAATAGGTATTTGACAATTCAAAATTTGAAAAATCTAGTTGAGTGACCTTCTGAGTGTAGACATAATTCAATGATTTTATTGTTACAAACGAAAGTAAAGTGACTTTAGGAAATAATTGTGGATAGTTAAGTGACCATTTGAATAATGGACTCCTATAAATTTTCACTGTTACAGTAGCTTTTTGCAATGCTTGAAAAGTGAAAATTAAGAAAAGAGAAATACACATTTTAATTTATTCAATGCCATTGCCTTTATTTTAGAGAGAATGGATAACTTAACAGAATGGAAAAAAGGAAAGTACACGGTATAAATTTTATTACTTATGAGAAGGAAAAGAAAAGAATATTAATATCATAATGAAAATTTTCATTTATCACCATCACATGGCTAAAACGTTCTCTTTTTATCAAACAATAGTCAATAGTATTTTTTTTGTTAAGAAAGATTAACTATAAAAAACTACATTATTAATTTTAAAAAAATGGGGCCTCAAAAGTTTGGGGGGCCTAAAGCCTTTGCTTTAGTGGTTCGACCATCCGGCCGGCTCTGGTTGTACCTATTGCAACAAGTAAAGATAATTTGATGGTGTAATTTTTTTATCGCCAACAATATATATAATTAAGTCATAAATTAAGTGTCCGTTTGGATTGACTTATTTTAAGTGCTTTAAGTTAAAATAATTTATAAACCATCTTGTAGTATTTGGATAAAGTAAAAAAAGTGCGTTTAAGCACTTGTTTTTAAGCTACAGTGACAAAAACAAGCCGAAAGTTAAAAGCTAAAATTCCTAACTCATGACTTAAAAGCTATTTGGCTTTAAAGTCACTTAAAATAAGTTCATCCAAACAGACTCTAAATATTACTCCCTCAATTCTAATTTATGTGAACCTATTTTCTTTTTGTTTCGTTTAAAAAAGAATGACCCCTTTTTAAATTTGGAAATATTTTAGCTTAGACTTCCAATTATACTCTTAATGAGAAGCTTTTATAACCATACAAATACTTTGGATCCCTTTTTGATTTATAGGACTACAAATTCTAATAATCTTTATTTTTTCTGAAATTTTAGTCAAACAAGTTCACATAAATTAGAAAGGAGGGAGTAATAGTAAATTCATTCTTACTGGTAGTGGTGTTCATGGTTCGGTTTTGGTCGGATTTTTCCTAAACCAAACCAAGTAAGTCGATTTTTCAAATAATAGAACCAAGCCAAACCAATTAAGTCGGTTTTTATCGGTTCGGTTCGGTTTGATTCGATTTTTGTCGTTTCTTCTATTTTTTTTTGTTATTCATCAGTTTATTTTTCCTTAAATATGAGACATACACTACCAAATGCATATTTCGGCGACTACATTTTCAACGTAACGCTATCAAATCAATTGCTCTTTGAAAAATCTATCATATACCAAGATATATAGATGATAATTGAATCAAATAGTGATGAATAATTAAAGTACTCAATTAAACTCGATTATTTTTAACATGAAATAAATTCATGTACTTATCAAAAGAAAACTACCAATCAAACTAGAATGTAAAGGCAAAGAATTAGATTATTATAATAGCAAAGAAGTAGACTAAAACTATAAATGACTAATATGTACCATAAATTTTTAGAAACTTTGTATAAAAATATACGTATATGTTTACCTCGAAATACAAGTAACAATTAAACTTGTAATGGGGGTTATAAGGATACGTGATCTAACTCAATGTCAAGTGATAAATAACTAAATAAATAAAGGAATTAAATAATTGTAATGGATCTAACCAATGTTGTTTGCAAATTATCGACCTCGGTTTGGAACAGACTCGAGATCGAACGGTAATAACCGCAAGAACAATAATTACAGTATGAACAATAATAACAGTAGAGAATTAAGAGCGAGTAAAAGAGCAGAGTGTTTGTATTTCTCAGTGAATGCGTAAGTGATGATTGTTTTACAAATGAACAGGGTTCCTCTTTATATAGTAGAGGAATCCTAAATAAGGTACAATTTTAATTTCGAAAGTGAAATACATGATTGATATCAATAACCGTTAATGGTTCCGCCAGTTCTGAGATTCTCGCCGAGACTGATGGTCAATTGCAGAAATCTCACGATTATGTTACTTCGATGTCGATTTAACCTGATCTCGATCCCTTAGTCTTTGTGTTATTAGAGCCCGAACTTATTCGATACTGACTCAATCTCGAGGCATCCCTTCGAGCTCGTAAAATCGGGTATGGTCGATTTTAATTGTATATAAATAGTCCCCGCGTTTCTTACAATAAAATGATAAGTTCATTCTAAGAAATGATTTGAGCCTCGATTCCTTGATACCTCGATCATGACGTCGTCTCCATGACGTAAGTGATGGATGTGACCGAAACGTCTCATCGGTTCGATTCCCAAAATACCATCAAAGCATGTCAGACGTCGGTCGACTACTAGTGATACTGAACCGTCGTCTTAAATCTGTAAATACCACCTCTTTAGTTGATTCAAACTTTACTTTGCTTTGATCATAAACTCTTTGAGTCCCCAATCCTTCTAATCCTTCTTATCTTTCTTTCATCGGCGCTAGTTGCACCACCGTTGTTTTCAATCAGTACTATTAACTTCACACCCTTTTCCACCTTATACGAACATACAAATGGCGAAGAATTCCAAGACTGTGCCGCAAAAAGAAAAAGCTTCATCTTCTTTTCCCCGGTCGGCCGATAATAAGACGCCGGTAGAACCTCGCAACGAGGAATACGTCCCGAGGCCAATTGACTTGACTCTGAACTCAAACTCGAGAGGCCCTCCTCAGACCCAGGTCGTTGTGAACCCATGTACCGATACATCTGCTCAATATCGGAAGGTGACCTTAAAAGGGTGAAGGATGAATGTGGTTGGGAGAATATGGAAGTTGTGGTTCTTTCCTAGAGGAGGATATCACCACTTACGTGAAAGGGTACCTTAGTGTATATACCTACCCTTTCACTTTGGGTTTGGGCCCCATGGACCCAATTATACTCGACTTTTGCCGCCAGTATCGAGTAACCCTTGGCCAAATCTATTCCTCATTATGGCGTATCGTGAACCTGATCATGTTCTTTTCGATCAAGGTCGAGGGAATGACCTTTACCCTCGACCATATGATAAGACTATACAACCTCGTCTTTATCGAGGTCGGTTGATAAAGTTGCAACACCGGGCCATCAAGACGGTGTTCTCAGGTATCGATGAAGAAAAATACCGAGGATGGATGGGTCGATTCATCCGAGTCAAAATTTCTGACCTAATTCCGGTCGAAAAAATGCCATCCCCGAGGAATGGAACATGAAGCGTAAGTGTGATTTCTATTTGGGTACTTTACTGTTTTACTTCCTTTATCCCTTTACTGACTCACGTTCTTTTCTAATAATGTAGCTTCTCCTTGGTTTCCTGGTACAATTCCGGATCTCGAAAGTCGGGTTCGACAGCTGGCTTCCACCTCTACCTACGCCGAACGTTGCTGGCGTGATTTGGACAAAGGCCGATGGGAGGCCAAAAACCATGGTGAGTCCCTTTGCTTTTACATCGAAGTTCCCTTGTAGTAAAATCTTACTGACTCAGTTCCTTCACGTGCAGGCCTCGGTGAAAATGTGGCCATGAGGCCACCTCCGTCGGGGAGGAGGAGGCATCGAAACCAGATAAGAGGAGGAAAATGAGAAGGGCTTCCCCTTCCAATACCACCAAGCCAAGAAAAATTAGAGCTCGGAAGTCGAAAGCCGAACCCTTTGTTCCTTGCATCTACGAAGAAGGTGAAGATGACGACTACCAACTGGTAGCTCAAAGGCTTGGGTCTGCCGAGCCGGTGGAGTTCGAGGCGGCTCCTCCTCGGGCTGAGGGCATTTCAGAGGAGGGCCAGAGCATAGTCCCCGAGAAATTGGGTGGTGAGGATTCCCTCCACCGTGATAATCAGTCGGTGGAGGTACCAGAAGGGTCTAGCCCCGAGGCCCTTCAGAAGGAAGATAATGTCCAAAGTGACTCACTTGGGATAATCAACATCTGCGACTCGCCGCTCAGTCCCTCATTCTCTGAGGGGCAATTCCGAGATGCCCAAACCATGGGTACTCCCGATGCGGGATAGGCCCATGAAGGGAATGACATTCCGATATTGCTTCGCCGGGGTCGACGATGGTCCTGAGCCAGATGCTTCGTCCGTGTTCGACGAGGCTCGGCGGTTCCTGAAGCAGGTAAGTGTTATCTCTTTGCATTGACGCTCGTGTTTACTTTATATTCATTCTAACTTGACTCATTTCTTTGTATATAGGCTATGGTTTTTCATCGAGAAGCATCTTCAAAATAGAAGGCCGAGCTGTCTCGGTACGAGGCAGAGCTCAAGAAGTTCGTAGAGGAGAGGGATGGCCTCAAACTCCTCTACGTTCAAAAGGAGGAGGAGATTTTGGCCCTTCGAGCTGAACACGCAGAGGCTCGACAAGATCGGTCCGATCTCGCCGAACAGGTTACGTAACTTCTCTCAAGTCATGCTAAGTGTTAGTTCAAATTTGGCTACTAACCCTTCGTTCTTACAGTTTCAGTGGAAGGGCGAGCTGGTGGAGCAGCTTCGGGAGGAGGCCAAAATGAAAGAGGCCGAAACTCTGGGCTGGAGACAATATATGGAGCGCCTCACCTCAGAGAAGGACACACTTCGGGCCCAACTGGCATCAGTCGAAAGCCAGCTTCAAGCTGTGAAGAAGGAAAACTTGGTCCGAGCTCGAAAGGTTGAAGAGCTCGAGACTAAACTGGCCGCAGAACTTTCTAAGGCTAAGCATGAGGTAGAAAAACTTGTGTCCTCTTACCGATCAGATTCCGAGGCTGACAGTCTTTGGGCACAGGAGATCTCTTCCGAAGTCGAGATTAGATTGTCGTGCGCAGTTGACCATGCTAGAAGGCAATCTCGGAGAGAGTCTCTCGAAGAAATACACGCTCGTGGCTTCGACCTCTCGAATGATATTTAAGATGCCAAAGTTTTGGAGGCCGAGGCCACAACTTTGATTTTCGATGAGGAGTAGTCAGCCAGTGGGTTCGAGAACGGAGAAGGCGAGGATGAGGCCGCCGAAGAAGCGGCTTTGAAGATGCGGCACCCGAGGATGGGGCTTCCTAGGACAAGGCTCCTAGAGTAGACTAGGATTTAGAACTTTCTTTCCTTTTTTATCTATTTCGTGTAAGGCCCTGACTTGGCCCTTTGTACAGACCATTTGGTATATATATAAAAACTTCTCTTTGATGCCTTCGTATGCTTTTGGTTTTCGATATGCTACTTTCCTTTATCGAAGTTGTTTGAATTTTTTTATTGTTGTGATTCAACTCGTGATCGATATAAACCTTAAGCTTTCTGTTTTTATGAGGGCAAGTCCCCAGGTTCGAAACCCGCTCGAGACCTTATCTTAGGGTGGCTCGATCGAACTGACCAACGAATCATCTTTAATAATCAAGTCCGAATGAATCTTGAGTTTTAGGATAAAGTGAACCCTTAGGTTTTCATTATATGGTTGTTAAGTATTTCGAGCTCACCGCTATATCCTTTATGTGAATCTTCGAGCTGTAATTAACACTTGTTTGAGCTCGGAATAACTGAACCCTTGGGTTCGAATCGAGTGAGAGCGAGGTCTCGAACTCTAATTGTATTGCTCCTTAGACTTATTAGATCGTCCCTTGGGCTCTTTAAATCGGCCCTTAGGCTCTTTAGGTCGGCCCTTAGGCTCTTTAAGTTAGGCCAATTTGGCCACTAAAAACGGCTATCATTTCCCCCCTTTTCAGCTAAACGACTTAGTGAAAATTTCTTTATGCCTTAGCATGTGTATTTTGTACCCATTGGGTTTTTTGAGGGTTCAACGATCGGAACCCAAAATTTTTCTTAACTCGTTTGTGTTAAGATAATTTGATACCTTTTAAGGTTTTTTCGAAGGCTGATATTATCGAAGCCTTTAAATTATTTGAGGGATAATTTTATCGAAGCCCTTTTTATTTCCTTTGCCGAGGGTAGCATTATTTAACCGATTTATCAAAGTATTTGAAGGCCTTTAGTTTATGGCGAAGTCAAACGTCTCAGAGCCGCATTATTTTGGCCGTAGCCTTTTTATATGACTATAGTCTTTAATATGGTCGTAGCCTTCGGGTATGTCTCTTGGACTCGTTTCCTTATAACATTTTGAACCTGTTTGAAATGTTAGTCCCATGGCCCTGGCCTATATATCGAGGGGTGCCTCTTTGAGGTCTTATGATTTAGAACTTAGGTATCTCAAGTAGGTAGTCCCCGAGTGTTCGAGGTATACTTTCACTTGGACCTTGAGCCATTTTTTACAAGTGTTGGTTTTGCACAATAGATTATAATCAATCGTAAGTACATGGCTAGTGTATTATAAATTCTAATTCAAACATGAGATGTTCGAGAAAAGAGAGTGCTTCTTTGTATTATTCATACACGCGTACATGTTTTGTTGTCGGGACTCAACTAATCTATATGGATACGGTTCACTCGACCATTTGGCCCATTACAAAATTCTTCCTATCGAGACCCATTTACAAAACATCCGAGGGTGATGCTCCCCAGTAGGTTGATTGCAAAGAAGTCTTGGATACTATTGAATTATCCTCAGGTAGCACATAGTTTTTACCTCGTTAAAAACCTCGTCGAAAAACCTATTTGGGATAAAAACCGGTCTAAGGGAAAAAGAGTGCAACGAGCACTTTAAAACCTGAGGTCTCGATTTCTTGGATCGAATTCCTGCAATGAGTTAGCTTTAAATATTTAAATAAATGAAAGAAAAGAGAAAATCATACCTTAGCAATAGTACTGCTTGAGGAGTGATATGTTCCAATTATTCGACAATGGCTCGACGTTCATTGTTCCGAGCTTGTAAGATCCTTTCCCGACTATGTCGAGGATTTGATAGGGTCCTTCCCAGTTAGGACCGAGTTTCCCTTCATTAGGGTCTCGAGTATTAATAGTGATTTTTCTTAAGACTAAGTCCCCGACTTTGAAGTGTCGAAGATTAGTTTTTCTGTTGTAATATCTCTCGATTCGTTGCTTTTGTGCGGCCATTCGAACGAGCGCCGCTTCTCGTCTTTCATCTAACAACTCGAGACTGGTATTCATGGCCTCATGGTTCGATTCCTTTGTTGCGTGTTGAAACCTAGCGCTGGGCTCCCCGACTTCGACAGGTATCAGGGCCCTGGAGCCATATACTAAAGAAAATGGAGTTGCTCCTGTACTGGACTTCGATGTTGTCCGATACACCCATAGAACCTCGAGCATTTTTTCTCTCCACTTCCCTTTGACTTCGTTAGCCTTTTCTTCAAGTTTTAGATGATAGTCTTATTCGTCGATTCGGCCTTCCCGTTTCCACTAGGGTGATATGGCGTCGATAATATCCTCTTTATTTTGTGGTCTTCGAGGAATTTTGTTACTTCACTGTTGATGAACTGTTTTCCATTATCACACACTATTTCTACAGGTATCCCGAATCGACATGCAATGTGATCCCATATGAAGTCGATCACTTCTTTTTCTCTAACTTTTTCGAAGGCTTGTGCTTCAACCCATTTAGAGGAATAGTCAGTCATAAATAATATAAAGTTAGTTTTACCTGGAGCCAATGACAGAGGACCAACGACGTCCATTCCCCATTTCATGAATGACCATGGGGATAGGACCGAATGGAGTTGGTCACTGGCATGGTTAATCATTGGCGCAAACCTTTGACATTTGTTGCATCTTCGAACGAACTCCTTAGAGTCTTTTTCCATGCGATCCCAATAATATGCTGCTTTGATGACCTTTCGAACTAGTGATTCGGCGCCACAATGGTTTCCACAAGTGCCTTCATGAATTTCTCGCAAAACATAACCAATATCTCCTGGTCCCAAGCATACTGCCAATGGACCATCGAACGTTCTCCTGTATAGCGTTCCGTCTTCGTCTAATGTAAATCGAGCGACATTAGTTCGTAAGGTCCTTTATTCTTTGGGATTCGATGGTAACTTACCGTTTTTCAAGTATTTGGTATATGTGTTTCTCCAATCCCAAGTTAAGCTTGCAGAATTAACTTCAGCATGCCCTTCCTCGATTACAGATCTCGAGAGTTGGACGACAGTCCCCGAGCTAATCTCATCTTCGTCGACCGATGACCTTAAATTGGCAAGTGCATCAGCCTCAATATTTAGTCTCGAGGTACATGTTGTAGAGTCCATTCTTTGAAGCGGTGTAAGGTGACCTGCAATTTGTCTAAGTAACTCTGCATTCTGTCCTCTCGAACTTCGAAGGTTCCGTTTACCTGGTTAACTACCAGTAGGGAGTCACATTTAGCTTCGATGACTTCCGCTCCCAAGCTTTTAGCTAGTTCGAGACCTACAATCATAACCTCATACTCGAACTCATTGTTAGTCAGTTTGGCACTCTTAATTGATTGCCTAATAACATTGCCCGTATGTGGTTTCAAAACAATACCGAGCCCGGACCCTTTCACATTCGAGGCTCCGTCCATGAAGAGTGTCCATACTCCCGATGATGTACCCTATTTAAGAAGAAGTTCTTTTTCCACTTCGGGTACGAGGGTTGGCGAAAAGTCTGCCATAAAGTCCGCTAATATTTGCGACATGATGGTTGTTCGAGGTTGATATTCGATATCGTACCCGCCAAGATCGACGGCCCATTTGGCCAATCGCCCTGATAATTCGGGTTTATGCAGAACATTTAGAAGGGGATAAGTGGTGATTACACATATGGGGTGACACAGAAAATATGGCTTTAATTTTCTAGATGCGCTTATTAATGCAAGTGCCAATTTTTCTAAGTGTGGATACCTAGTTTCGATATCCCCTAAGGTTCGACTTACGTAGTAAACTGGAAATTGCGTACCTTGTTCTTCTCAAACTAATACACCATTTACCGCTATCTCGGACACTACCAAGTATAGGTATAGCTTCTCATATGCCTTCGGAGTGGTGAGAAAAGTTGGCCTCTATAGATATCGTTTCATTTCCTCCAATGCTTGCTGACATTCTGGGGTCCATGTAAAATCATTTTTCTTTTTGAGCAAGGAAAAGAACCCATGACTTCGATCTGATGACCTCGAATGAATCGGCCCAAGACGTCTATCCGTCCGGTTAACCTCTGTACGACTTTCACACTGTCAATGACGGTGATGTCCTCGATGGCCTTGATCTTATCAGGGTTGATCTCGATTCCCCGATTTGACACCATGAAGCCGAGGAATTTTCCCGAGCCGACCGCGAAAGCACACTTTTTGGGATTAAGTTTCATGTTGTATTTCCTCAAGATTTCGAATGTCTCCTGATCGGCTCCCGCCTATACCACTAAAAAGTAGCAAGTACGGGGGTCAATGCAACTTTTACCCGAAGAGTCGGGATCGATTTCCACAGGGATCTATATATGTTGGAGTTGAGTGTCTAAGTGATCTAGTAGCGAGTTCTGTTCTCAATTTCACTTCTCATCAAATGGTTTGGTGATTAAACTACGGTTTAGTCTATTTGAAATTATGAACTAGCTAACTAATATCTTTTTGGATGTTTTCTCAATAGATAAAGGGACTAGGGACGTGACTTTCTCCTAGGTGAATACTTGACGGGATCTAAAGCCTAAGGCAAATACGTTATGTTGGGGATTGTGATATAGCCAATGCACGGAATTACTCACTCTATACCTCTCGGTAGCTTGAGTGACTTTGCCCTAATTGACTTCCTCAAGTCCAATTGGGTGTCAAAATTGTGCAAGTAACAAAGGCTCAAGTTGGGTATTACTATCTCTAGGTTTAACCCTTTAATCGAGACTATCAATCTCTTGATTACACCCGAATTCCTCGTTGGACTGATTTTCCTAGACTCAAGTTCTCTTTCTCAAGAAGAACCCAAGTCAAATAGGCACAAATTAGTATTTGCAACCACTAATTTAACATGAAAAACACAAATCAGTCCATATATCAACTACCCATAAACTTCTAAGCCTTAAATCAAAAGACCCATCAAATACCCACACTAGGGTTGAGCTACAACCCTAGCTAATGGGTATAGATACTCATAATAATAAAAGAAAACAAAGAAATAGATGAAGAATAACCCATAAGATTTAATTACAAGCTAATAATTGAAGATTCAATGATAAACCGACTGTAAAATTACTCAAAATAGTCTAATACAGCCGTTCACGAGCTCTTCTCGAAGTTAGAGTACAAAAGCTTACCTAAAAATGGAAAAAGAAAGTATTTATACTAGGCCAAATTTTCTTGACAAAAATACCCCTGCAGGGGTACCGCGGACTGCAAGAAATGGAGTGCGGCCGCGGTGAGGCTTTTTAATTTCAAACTTCTGCTCTCTAAACTTGGCCACTGCGGGCCGCATAAAATGCACCACGGCCACAGTGGCTTCTACTGCGGTCCGCAAAAAAAGGACCGCGGACCGCATTGGCATTAATCCTCCAAACTCCCAGCTCTCTGAACCCCATCCTTGCGGATCGCACAAACTCGCTTGCAGCCGTGGTGAGGCCATTACGGTCCGCACATAATGCTTTGCAACCTCAATGCTTGAGTTTCCACAATATGCACCTCTCTGAATCTCCTCATTGCGGACCGCACTAAATGGAATGCGGCGACAGTGGATCTGTTGCACTGTGCTTGGACTTGTTCTTGGTACTTGTGCATGTTCCACTCCTTTTTGAGCTGGTTTTGACTAATTGTCACCTTTTTGACCAAACCCTGAAAATAAGTACAACATGTAAGCCTTTGAGACTATTTTGTATACATTTTCAATAAAAACTCAAGTAAGAAGGAGTGCAAAATGAACTATAATCCCTAGTTATCATCTCCTGCAAATGGGTCAAATGGTCCTCTGCGCGCAGGGACCTAACTATTATATCGTCAATGTAAACTTCCATTGATTTTTTCCTATCTGTTCTTCAAACATCTTGTTAACTAGGTGTTGATATGTAGCTCCCGCATTCATTATCCCGAAGGGCATTACATTATAACAGTAAGTTCCATACTTAGTGATAAAAGAAGTTTTTCCATGGTCTACTAGGTCCATATGTATTTCGTTGTACCCAGAATAGGCGTCGAGAAAAGTAAGTATCTCGTGGCCGGCCGTGGCATCGATTATTCGATCGACGTTAGGCACAGGAAAAGAGTCTTTTGGACATGCCTTATTCAAGTCCTTATAATCTAACACATTCTAAGTTTGTTCCCCTTTTTGGGGACTACGACTACATTGGCTACCACTTGAGATATTTTACTTCCCGAATGGACCCTATTTTAAGAAGTTTTATTAACTCCTCCTTTATGAAGGCGTGCTTCACCTCGGACTGAGGCCTTCTCTTTTGCTTTATCAGTCTAAACTATGGATCCAATCTCAACCGATGAGTTGTTATCTCGAGTGGGATTCCTGTCATATCTAAATGGGACCATGAAAAGCAATCCATATTATCAATAAGCAATTGAATGAGTTTTTTCCTGAGCTCGGGGGTTAACCACGTTCCCAGGTATACATTTCGTTTGGGTAGATACTCGATCAGTATCACCTGTTCCAGCTCTTCGACCGTTGATTTGGTTGCATCCAATTCCTCCGGAACGACAAAAGTTTGAGGAGTGAGAAAATCCTCCTCTTCTTCGATTACCTGTTTATCCGATTCGGTCGAGGCTGGGGGCGGTGATTGCTATTTGGACGCTTGCTTTTTTTTGGTGCTCGATTTTTTTGAGGCCGAAGGCGCTGATATCGGCGTCACCTCGTCGAGTGCAAACATTTTCTTTACAGCGTGTTTTTCCCAATAAACTATTTTCACACCATCCATTGTTGGGAACTTCATCATCTGGTGAAGGGTCTATGGGACTGCCTCATGTTGTGGATCCATGGCCTTCCAAGCAGTGCATTGTATCTCATGTCGCCTTCGATGACATGAAACTTTGTGTCTTGGATGGTTCCGTCCACGTTCACTAGTGGGATTATTTCCCCTTTTGTTGTTTCACTAGCAATGTTGAAGCCGTTTAGGACTAGAGATGCAGGTACAATCTGGTCTAGCAAGCCGAGCAGCTCTACGACCCTCGATATGATTATGTTCGCCAAGCTACCTAGATCCACGAGAACACGTTTAACTTGAATTTTATTTAGCAAAATAGAAATTACCAGGGCGTCGTTGTGCGACTGAGAGATGTCCTATACTTCTTCGTCGTTGAACGAAAGAGTGCCTTCAGGAACATAGTCTCAAGTCCATTTCTCTTATGTGATCGATACTTTGGTGCATTTGAATATAGGCCCTTGTGGTATGTCAACCCCGCCGACGATCATGTGGATAACATGCTGAGGTTCTTATTGCTCGTTCTTTCTTTTGGTGTCTCTCCCTGAAGTGATTTTTGGCTCGATCACTGAGGAATTCTCGAAGATGGCCTTCGTTGAATAGTCTAACTACTTCCTCTCTCAACTACCTGCAGTCTTAGGTCTTGTGTCCATGTGTGAAATGGTACTTGCACATTAGGTTTGGATTTCTTTGAGAAGGATCGATTTGTATAGATCTGGGCCACCTAGTGTCTTTGATCCTTCCGATGGCCTATACAATCCCCGACGCATCAACACAGAAATTATACTCCGATAATCGGGGCGCTTTTGTTGGATCTGCATATTTGTCGAAGCCAGTTTTACTCATGAGTCCCCGAGTTCTGCCCTCGGTCGCCCCTTCGATCATTCCGGGCGGGATTGCGTCCCGGATAGTTATTCCTTCTATCTTAAACATATGGCTGATACCGATCTTTATTTGGCCTCGATTCTCTATCAACATCTCTTTGATTTTTACCTGTCGACCGGTTTGGATGCACTGAACCTGAGGGGGCTCCCAGTTGGTCGTCCTCGACCCTAATCTTTGACTGATATCGGTTGTGGGCATCTGCCGAAGTCACAACTGGGTACTCTATTAAATTTTGCTTTAACTGGCGCGATGCAACGAAACTCCGCTCATTTAATCCTTGATTGAAGATTTGGACAACCCAATTGTTAGTAACTGGTGGTAATTCCATACGTTCCATTTGGAATCAAGATACAATCTCTCTTAGCATCTCGTTATCCCTCAACTTCACCTTGAGGGGGTCTGATTTTCTCGTTGCAACCTTTATAGAACCATCGTGTGCCTTTACAAATGAATCCGCCAATATGGTGAACGAGTCGATAGAGTTCGGTGGCAAGTTGTGATACCAAATCATAGCTCTCTTCGGTAGGGTCTCTCCGAATTTCTTTAGCAACACTGACTCGATTTCGTTGTCTTCCAAATCATTTCCTTTTTTATGGCACACGTATAAGAGGTAACGTGCTCATTGGGGTTTGAGGTCCCGTTGTATTTAGGTATATCGGGCATCCTGAACTTCTTTGGGATGGGCTTCAGAGATGCACTTGGAGGGAATGGTTTTTGCACAAACCTTTTGGAGTCCATTCCTTTTAAGATCGGTGGTTCCCCCGGTATATGATCAACTAGAGAGTTATAGGTTTCCACATTCTTGTCGTTGGCCTCGATTTTCTTTTCTCCCGATTCTATTCTCTTAGTAAGCTCCTCGAGCATTCTCATTATAGCGGGGTCAGTTGTCGAAGTATTGTCACCTGATCTTTTAGTTACTGGCTCGGTACGACGAGTAGCCTCTTGTTCGACCTTATTCGGTGCCATGTGTTGATTTTGCAATTGAGCAATTGCGTTCTGTTGGGCTTGCAGCATTTCAAATATAACTTGGATACTGACACCTCGACCGTCAGTTGGACCCTCTCTGCGTACGCTTCCATCGGGGTCCACGCCAAAATTCGCATTCAAAGCAACATGCGAACCGACCTCGACCGGGTTGACGGATGGTGCTCCTCCGAGGTCAACTTGTGGCACCTAGATTCTCGGAGCGAGAACGTTCTCGTTCTCTCCGTGGAGTCCGAGACCTTTATCACCATGTGTAGCGGTGTTTTGTGAGTATGACATGATATATCCTGAAAATAAAATTCTTGACAAGAAACAAACGTAAAATAGTGTGTTATGTCAGAATTAATACTAAACAATCACTATTATCCTTAGCTCCACGGTGGACGCCGAACTGTTTCCTCAAAATACGAGTAACAATTAAACTTGTAATGAGGTTATAAGGATACATGACCTAATTCAATGTCAAGTGATAAATAGCTAAATAAATAAAGGAATTAAGTGATTGTAATGGATCAAACCAATGCCGTTTGCAAATTATCGACCTCGGTTTGGAACAGACTCGAGATCAAACGGTAATAACCACAAAAACAATAATGACAGTATGAACAATAAGAACAATAGGGAATTAAGAGCGAGTAAAAGAGCAGAGTGTTTGTATTCAGTGAATGCGTAAGTGGTGATTGTTTTGCAAATAAACAGGGTTCCTCTTTATATAGTAGAGGAATCCTAAATAAGGTACAACTTTAATTTCGGAAGTAAAATACATGATTGATATCAATAACTATTAATGGTTCCGTCAGTTCCGAGAATCTCGCCGAGATTGATGGTCGATTGCGGATATCTCGCGATTCCGTTACTTCGGTGTCGATTTAGCCTGATCTCGATCCCTTAGTCTTCGTGTTCTTCGAGCCCGAACTTATTCGATACTGGCTCACTCTCGAGGCATATCCTCGAGCCCGTAAAATTGGGTATGGTTGATTTTAACCGTATACAGTATATATATAGGTGTAATAATAAATTTAAATAACTACTTTATAGCCGGTTTATTTCGATTTTTTTATTTAACTTTTAATGAAAACCAAATAAAACCAAATTTGATCGATTTTTAAAATTTTAAATCAAAATCAATTCAAACCTAAAAAGTTTGGTCAGTTTGTTTAGGTTTTCGATTTGATTCGATCTTTGGATATTTATAAATACCCCTGCTTAATGGAGGAGAAGGAAACACAAGCACGAGTTTCATGATCAAGTGCAATGACATGACCATTGAGCTTGGGAGGAACTAATGTACCTTTGCTTATCATCGTAGGTTTGATTATTCTCATTTAAAAGGCCTTAGCCTTTTCACTCTTATAACAGCTACCTATTTTACCTAAGGATTCTCATGAGAAGCCTATTTGATTTTACACCATACCTTTTTATGTCTGGACAAGACAATAAATTTGTTTGTCAAATCAAACTTGTTTTGTTATCTTTACCGTCAACATCTACCGCCGAAGCTAACACCAATCAATACTTTTTCTCTTTTTTAGTTTTCTATTCGGTACTGGCATTGACGCCCAACAAATTTTGAATTCGGGTCGGAAAATTTTATGACGGTGATAAAGCGCTTCCTAACATTAGTAACGTCATACTCAAGATTCAAATTTATGACCTATCATTAAGAATGAAATAGTATTTACCAGCCAATAACAACCCTTTGTTGGTGAATCGAAACTTTTTCATGTTCTAATGGTATGAAAAAATAAGAAGACCTAATTCAAATAACTGCTCATTCACTTATTTCTATATATATAACAACATTTTATTATAAAAGTCAAGCTTTTTTGGAATCAATTTTTATGTTATGTTATATTACCTTCGTTTCAATTTATGTGAACCTATTATCTTTTTTAGTGCGTGCCAAAAAGAATGACATCTTTCCTTATTTGAAAATAATTACCTTTATACGATGATAAATAGCCGCACAAAAGGCCTCATTTTACACCACAAGTTCTCTTTCTTTTCTTAAACTCTGTGTTCAGTCAAATAGGTTTACATAAATTGAAACGGAGGGAGTAATATATGTTCTATATAATAGCATTTCGTTATAACATCAAAAATATTCGGAACAAACGAAGCTGTCATAGAGAGATTATCGCGCGTGTGTATATATATATATAAAGTTACGTTTGCTTATTAATGAGTACAGTTGATATCTGCATGAGAAAGATAGCCCAGAAATCTCGCTGATAACATACACAGGGAAGTTGATACATACTACACAACGAGTATTTCATTGCCTGCGCCCTATGCTCCTTTCCATTTAACTTACTTAATTTGGAAACTCTCTTGTCCTTTCCCTACTTGTCTCTGCCTTGTTATACGTTAGAATTAAATTATATTCATTTGACAATGAATTTTTTTAATTTTATATTATCAATGTATTTTAACATGTTATACGTTTTTATCAGGTTATAACCATTATTGATTATCATCGAGATTTACATGTATAACTTTTGTTGTTTAAAGTACTGCATTTGTATTCCTTTCTCCTTGATTTTTTCTTCTTTTATTTTTGCGTTCCCCCCCCCCCCCCCC